>PVJC01019000.1:0-30724 GCA_004026665.1 Murina feae
AGGGTATGAGCTTATTTAGTCTCTGGCCTACAAGGTCAGACAGCTAAGTTTATTATCCTTATTATTCGAGCAGACTAAGGCAGGCTAGAAAGCAAAGTTAACTTTTAGAATAAGAGAAACAGCAGAGAATTCCAAATAGTAGTTTTTACAAAACAGGGGTTTGCCTTCGTTCTCACATGAGGGGGGGGGGGGGGGCCGGAGTGTACCTCAACCCAGCCTGCACCCTCTCCAATTTTGGATCCCTCGAGGGATGTCCGACTAACTGTTTAGATCCAATCCCACCTAGCAGTCAGACATCCCTCTCACAATCCAGGACTGCTGGCTCCTAACTGCTCGCCTGCCTGTCTGCCTGATTGCCCCTAGCCGCTTCTGCCTGCCAGCCTGATCATCCCCTAACCACTCCCCTGCCAGTCTGATTGATGCTGAACTGCTCCCCTGCCAACCCAATTGCCCTTAACTGCCCTCCCCTGCTGGCCTGGTCATCCTTAACTGCCTCTCCCTACCATCCTGGTTGCCCCCAACTGCCCTCCCCTGCAGGCCTTGTCCCTCCCAACTGCCCTCTCCTACAGGTCTGGTTGCCCCCAACTGCCCTCCCCTGCAGGCCATCTTGTGTCCACATGGGGGAAGCCATCTTTGACCTCATGGGGGTGGCCATCTTGTGTGTTGGAGTGATGGTCAATTTGCATATTACCTCTTTATTAGATAGGATTATTATTAGTAGTAGTTTATTTTTTGGATCAGCAAGACAAATTTACTTCTGTGCAGAAGGGTGCATGCCAGCTGAAAATCATGGGCAAAGCACACCCAACGGGAAGTCTGTTTGGATTTATTTACTGACGTGGTCTGCCTGCCCCTCACTCTGAACTCTGACTTAATTGGTCAAGGCTCAGAGCTTGGGTTCCCATTATTGCTCCATTGGCTAATTCAGAGGGAGGGGAGGGGTAAAACAGAGCCTAATATGGGAGCCCCCTGAGAATCTGAAGGTCGTATCAAAAATGACTGGACCAAGTATGGCAGCATGCTCCTTTCTTTGACAGAAAAGATCACTGATTCACTCTCACAATTCCTCCCTTTCTATTATTTGATTCTTTTCTTCAAATCCGGCTAGCATTCTTTGACTTTTATGTTCTGCAGGATCCAGGAGAAGGAGATTATTCTGCTGATATGTTACTGGGGTTTGTTTTGTTAATGTAGTCTCAGTTAACCTTTGCATAAGTCCTCTCAGGCATGGAATAATGCAACATTCTTTATATATAAGCATTTTCTTATTTCCTATATAAAATGCTTAATATAACACTAATTCTTACTTTGAAATAATATTTTTTCTGGTTTTAAAATTACAGTATGGAAATATTGAAGATATCTACAATCATTACAGATTGCCACCAGCATATGAATACATGCCCAAATCCTCATAGTAGAGCAAAGGGTTTTTCCAATCTATTTAGTAACAACAGAAATCAGCATCAGGCAGCCTGTTCCCAGCACTCTCTGAGTGTGTTGAGTGTTGGAGATAGCAAATGTGCTTCATATAATATGGCCTTTGTTTTTTTTTAATTATTATTACATAAAGCTTTACAAAGATTAGTACATATATCTCTTTTTCCCCCTGCCCTTCCCCCTGCCTCCCCTACCCCCCAGTGTTTTGTGTCCACTGGTTATGCTTAAATGCATACACAAAAGTCCCATGGCTAATCTGTTACTCCCCACCGCAATGTCCCTGTCCTTGTTGCTGTAATTTGACAGTCTGTTTGATGTTGCTCTGCCTCTGTATCTATTTTTGTTCACCAGTTTATAATGGTTATTATTATCCATAGATGAGTGAGGACATGTGGTATTTTTCTTTCATTGACTGGCTTATTTCACTTAGCATTATGTTCTCCAGTTCCATCCATGCTGCTGCAAATGCTAAGAACTCCATTTTTACAGCAGCGTAGTATTCCATTGTGTAGATGTACCACAGTCTTCTAATCCATCCATCTGTTGATGGGCACTTAGGCTGTTTCCAAATTTTAGCTATGGTAAATTGTGCTGCTATGAACATAGGGATGCATATGTCCTTTCTGATTGGGGTTTCTGGTTTCTTAGGATATATTCCCAGAAATGGGATCACAGGGTCAAAAGGGAGATCCATTTTTAATTTTTTGAGGAAACTCCATACTGTACTCCACAGTGGCTGCACCAGTCTGCATTCCCACCAGCAATGCACAAGTGTTCCTTTTTCTCTGCATCCTCTCCAGCACTTGTCGTTTGTTGATTTGTTGATGATAGCCATTCTGACAGGTGTGAGATGGTACCTCATTGTTGTTTTGATTTGCATCTCTCGGATGATTAGTAACTTTGAGCATGTTTTCATATGTCTCTTGGCTTTCTGAATGTCCTCTTTTGAAAAGTGTCTGTTTAGGTCCTTTGCCCATTTTATGATTGGATTGTTTGTCTTCTTTTTGTTAACGTGTATGAGTTCCCTATAAATGTTGGGGATTAAACCTTTATCAGTGCTAACATTGGCAAATATGTTCTCCCATGTAGTGGGTTTTCTTGTTGTTTTGCTGATGGTTTCTTTTACTGTGCAGAAGCTTTTTATTTTGATAAAGTCCCATTTGTTTATTTTCTCTTTAGTTTCCAATGCCCTAGGGGCTATGTCGGTGAAGAAACCGCTTTGGCATATGTCTGAGATTTTGTTGCCTTTGTATTCCTCTAGTATTTTTATGGTTTCCCGTTTTACATTTAAGTCATTTATCCATTTTGAGTGTATTTTTGTGTATGGTGTAAGTTGGTGGTCTAGTTTCATTTTTTTGCATATATCTGTCCAGTTTTCCCAACACCATTTATTGAAGAGACTGTCTTGATTCCATTGTATGTTCTTGCCTCCTTTGTCGAATATTAATTGAGCATATTGGTTTGGGTCAATTTCTGGGTTCTGTATTCTATTCCATTGATCTATATGTCTATTCTTGTACCAGTACCAGGCAGTTTTGAGAACAGTGGTTTTATAATACAGCTTGATATCTGGTATGGAGATCCCTCCTACTTTGTTCTTCTTTCTCAGGATCGCTGCAGCTATTTGGGGTCTTTTTTTATTCCAGATGAATTTTTGGAGAGTTCATTCTAGGTCTGTAAAATATGCCGTTGGTATTTTAATGGGGATTGCATTGAATTTATAGATTGCTTTGGGTAGTATTGACATTTTAATGATATTGATTCTACCAATCCATGAACATGGTATGTTCTTCCATCAGTTTATGTCTTCCTCTATCACTTTTTTCAACGTCCTGTAGTTTTCTGAGTAGAGATCTTTTACCTCTTTAGTTAAATTTATTCCTAAGTATTTTAGTATTTTTGGTGTGATGGTAAATGGGATTGTTTTTTTAGTCTCTCTTTCTGTACATTCATTATTCGTGTACAAAAATGCCATAGATTTCTTGGCGTTAATTTTTGTATCCTGCTACATTGCCGAATTCATTTATTAAGTCTAATAATTTTTTGATGGAGTCTTTAGGGTTTTTTATGTACAATATCATGTCATCTGCAAATAAGGAGAGTTTTACTTCTTCTTTTCCAATTTGGATGCCTTTTATGTCTTCTTCTTGTCTAATCGCAATGGCTAATACTTCCAGTACTATGTCAAACAGGAGTGGTGAGAGTGGGCAGCCCTGTCTTGTTCCTGTTTTAAGGTGAAATTGTTTTAGTTTTTGCCCATTGACTATGATGATGGCTGTGGGTCTGTCATAAATAGCTTTTATTATGTTGAGGTAAGATCTTTCTATTCCTATCTTGCTGAGAGTTTTTATCAAAAACGGGTGCTGTATTTTGTCAAATGCTTTTTCTGCATGAATTGATATGATTAAGTGGTTTTTATCTCTCAATTTGTTTATGTGATGTATCACATTTATTGATTTGCGGATATTGTACCATCCTTGCATCCCTGGGATAAATCCTACTTGGTCATGGTGTATGATCTTTCTGATGTACTGTTGGATCCAATTTGCTAGGATTTTGTTGAGGATTTTGGCATCTATGTTCATGAGGGATATTGGCCTGTAATTCTCTTTCATTGTGTTGTATTTGTCTGGTTTTGGTATTAGGGTAATGCTGGCTTCATAGAATGAGTTTGGAAGTGCCTTTGTTATAAGGAAGAAGTATTTAGTGATTTCAAACTATATTTGAAGAGTTCTTTGTACTTAAAATATTGTTCTCCAGAATCCATGATAGTCTTATTAATGAGGTATGTACTTTGAGAAGGGCAGGATTCTTTCTCAAGATTATTTTTTTATTAATCACTAAATAATCATGAACAGTAAGAAAACAATGTATTTATATATATTTACATTCACATGTGAGTGCACACATGTATGTATTTAAAAATATCTATTAGGTAAATTTTTCTGTGATTAGTGTAGTCCCCCCACCCCTGACATTACAACTTGTAATATTTAAAGTTATATTTGGAGATCCAAGTTAAGGAAATAGAATTTGATTTTCCTTTAATTTTTAATATATTTATATTGATTTCAGAGAGGAAAGGAGAGGGAGTGAGAGAGAGATCATCAATGATGAGAATCATTGATCAGCTGCCTCTTGCATGCCCCCTACTAGGGATGGAGTGGGAAACTTGGACATGTGCCTTTTACTGGAATTGAACCCACAGGCAGAAGCACTATCCACTGAACCAAACTGGCTAGGGTTGCTTTTTCTCTAATTTTTGTTAAGATTTATTCTAAGTTTACCTTGTTTTTAGTAGACTTATTGAGCAGAGAAGTAAAGTGAGCACAGAGTGGTCAGTTCATTGCAGTTTACTATGTTTTAAATAACACTATAATCATCACATCATTGTGATTCACCAGAGTGGACTCAGTGAATTATGTGAATGATCTGTAGCAGTTCCATAGAATTTAATTGGTTTCCATTTTCATTAGTGGAAATGTATGTCCTTAACAGTCAATGCCTTATACCTATATCAACAACTGACAAAAAAGAAATTTGAATTAATGTAGTACTGGGATGAGGTTGAAATTTCTGTGTGTGCACACTGTTTCATAATGGTTTTGTTAAAATCTTTGTGATAGGAAGAAACTCTGTGGTAATGACAGCTTGCAATTCTGATAACAATAATAATAAATACTATAAACATCATAAGTTAAGGCAAAAAAGAGATTTCAAAGAAAACAGAAATGTGAGAAGCCACAAATATTCCTGATAAATGTGCATTGTTTTCATGTAATGAGCAATGGAATCTGATTAATTAAATGTCATGGTCAAACTGTTTTAATAATAAAATGCAATATTATTCACATCATGATTATATCTGTCTTGAGGTTTTCTTTTATTTTGAGGGAAACTTTTTTTCTTTTCTTAGAATTTATAAGTCTGGTTAGGTTATTAAACTATTAATTATTTTTGAGTATTTTAAAAATAATTTATAATTTTATGAAGAATCTTATTTTTTAAAAACTCCATACATTAGATCAAACAATGATATTAAAAAGATATGTTTTATTCTTTCTTTACATACATTAGCTTTTATCTGGACTGAATGTTAAGATTTCTGTATGTCTAACTTTTCTGCATTAGTCTGTACTGTTTGTTCATTAACATATGCCATTCTTGAGTCATTATTTGGTTTTTATCATCTGTGAAATCTTAGAATTGGAGAATTATTTCAAAATTAATGGTTATTTAAATCTTGTAGCACAGTGAACTTTCATCTATGAACTAAATATTGCCATATACACATATGTATATCTATATTTATTTGTAGAGTCTTTCTCTATAGAGGGTCATATTTTCATATGTATATCATATTTAGCCTTAGTTTAGATATTTGTAGAATGAGGTAACATTTAGAACCTTTGGTTGAAAGGAGATATTTTAAGAATAAACAAAAAAGAATGTAGAATATAACACTGTTTTTACAAAACAACCCTGAGGAGGATACACAGATACTGGTTTTGCCTTAAAACAAGTCAAAGATGAGCAGCATCGTGATATAAGTTATGAATTACCAATTAAGGCAATGAAGCTGTGAAATTTGTTCCATTGGATGTTTTTATGGAATATAAAAGGCCCATTGCAAAAAATTCATGCACTCGGGGAAAGGGGAGTTCCTCAGCCAAACCTCTGCCCTCTCATAGTCCAGGGGCCCTCTGGGGATGTCCACCAGCAGTCGGACATCCTTAGTGCTGCCAGGAGAGGCTCCCACCACCACCACGGTGCTCGCCAGCTGTGAGCCCAGCTTCTGGCTGAAGGGGGGAGGAGGGAGGGGGAGCTCCGCTCAATCAGAAGCCAGATAGCTGCTCCTTAGTGCTGTCACCTCCCCCCATCTACTGGTGTGTGTGTGGCAATTGGGGGCTGGGCCAGATGGGGGGGGAGGATGGGAGGTTGAGGTACTGCTGTTGCTTCCCATCCCACCTCTGTGAAAGTGCCAGGATCACCACAGCTGGCCTTGCTATGTAGGATCACTGGCCCCATTCCCCACCCACTGGTCATTCTGGAAGGTTGTTCCGCCTACTGCTCTAATTAGCATATTAGCTCTATTATATAGGATGGATAAACATTTTTTTCTAGGCTTGTACAAATGTACTCCTTTCTAGAGAAAAATTGTCTATGTACTTGTTCTTTCAGTGGGACTTCTGAATAGTAAATGGGACTTAAATAATTGCAAAAGTATAGATATGTCCAGATGTTAAAACACAAGTATAATTCAGATTATTATATACTAGGAGCCCGGTGCACAATATGCTGTGCACTGGGGGGTCCCTCAGCCCAGCCTGTACCCACCCAACCTGTGGCCTGCCACCAACCCATCGGGCCCGCTCACACACCCCGGCCCATCACCTGCCCCGCAAGCCCTGCTCAGCCTGACACCTCCCTGCACCCTCCTCTGGGGCTGCCAGCCTCCATCTTGGCCGGGTTAATTTGCATACAGCCACTTGATTGGCTGGTGGGCGTGGCTTAGGTGTCCTGTAGAAATGGTCAATTTCAATATTACGCTTTTATTAGATTAGATTCTTTGAAATGAATAAGACTTCACCTAGTGGATATGTTATGTAGCTCATGTTGTAATTCTGAAATTCATGAGTCAACTTTGTATTTCAAACATATTTGTGAACAATTAATTGAAAATAGTAAGTTAACTCTAATGCTCTAATTTGCAAGATCTGAGTGCTCAGTCCTGCCCTAACAGTTAAATTATTCTGTTCTGCTTTCTAACTGCAAACAAGATTTTGGAATCCTAGAAATCAGTGTTGGAGAAAGAGTCCATCTGTTAGCCTTGCTTATTGGTTTAAAAGGAAGGTTACTCTTTAGAGAAATTATTTCATATCTTTGTTTAATTCTTGGTATATCTTAGCTTAAATCTTATATCTACTGCTAAATCACATTTTTAAAAGATAAGATTAACATAAACCAGGATTTTTCTTAACTCTTTTAAATTGGTACATATAGCCCCTCTAACAGTCAGGCTGCAAAACTGCCAGACACCTTTAGTTAGTATAAATAAGGGAAAAAAAGGAAGATGAAGACCAGAAATGGATAGAAACTAGCTTTTATTTCCAGTTATGGGTATAATTTCCAGTTAAGGGTATAATTATTTTTATTTGAACAACTCATATTCTTGACAGTATTTTTAGTGGCTGCTTGAATTTCAAACTTTTTACATTAAATGAGAAACCAAAAGAGATTGAGGTTAACAATATTTTTCTATGAGAGGTAATAATTATGAAAATAAATATTTTATTAATAGTTAAAAATATTATAAAGTAATTAAAATATATTATAATGTAAAGCTGGCATGAAGACTTAATGCAAGAAATGATATAATTCATTCAAAGGAAATTTGTGACATACCGGATTCACTTTGGTCCTGTTACTCTATCAAGATCAAATTATGGAACAAATGAAATTGACATAAAAATATTTGGAAGAAAACTGCAAAAGGATCCAAGGTGTTCTAAAACCATCTTATATAAAGTGGAAAAACAAAACAACCCTAAATCTTATTATGCTTATTGCACTATGAAAACATTTCCTCCTTTCTGCATATAACCATGTATATAATTCTATTTGATTCTACTACTTAATTATGTATATGAAAATAGAATAGGTTTTATTATTTTATTCAAGTTTATTACTGTTTGCATGTGGAAGGTATATATAAGTATCTGCTCATAAAGACTGCAAGAAAAAAGCATTTATTTTTAAACTCTTCAAGAAAATTTCCCTTAATTTGTAGACAATGATACATAAATTATAAACATGCAGTTTGAATTTTGAAGGAGGTATTATATATTAAATTTATTTTATAAAAGAGTTAAGTAATTGTAAAAATGGTGGACAGATGAAAACTTGAAGAAAATTTTTAAAATTAATATTTATGTATTTTAGTTCCTTGATTTTATTGGAAACTTATTATACTTAGCAATGAATAGGTGTTTTTTTTTTACCACAGTTGCATAGAAAATACTAAATATAGAACTTATTAATATTGTAGGTTTTCTCTTTAGAATCAATTGAGTTTAATTCCATCCATAGTATTAACATCTTTTCAGAAAGAGGTATTGATGAAAATATTGATCTTTTGACAAAGTCCATTTCATGGAGTACATTGATGCTACTTAATTATTCAGTCATACTAACTAGGCCTTCAAATACATTTTTATAGCTTAAGAATCTAAACCTTAGAGAAATGTAAAATTAAAATGGGATTTTGGTTATGATTATGCTGCATTAAATGGAAAAATACATTTATCTCCTAAATACCCAGAAACTTGAGGTATAGGATGTATTATCCATAATAACAAAAGTGTAATATGCTAGTTAGACCAGACAGCCAAACGACCTTCTGGACATCATTTCAAACGTCCTTCTGGATGAAGCTGCCACAGCAGGGGACAAGACAAAGGTGGTTAGGAGCCATCAGGCAGGCAGGCAAGTGGTTAGGGGGCAATCAGGCAGGCAGGCGAGTGGTTAAGGGCAGTCAGGAAGGCAGGTAGGTGAGTGGATAGGAGCCAGTGGTCCCAGACTGAAAGAGGGATGTCCCAGATTGCGAGAGGGTGCAGGCTAGGCTTAGGGACCCTCTCCATGCATGAATTTCATGCACCGGACCTCTAGTCTATTTACAAGTTGAAGCAAGCCTTATAATATAGCTCTTCTCTACACTGTCAATGCACAGTATCAATGACTGTTCTGAACTTTTGCCCTCAGTCTCTGTATAATTTATATAATTCATATAATTAGAGCAAACTCTTTCTATACAATCTTTTATCTCTATCTAGAAGAATTTTGTCAACTTTAATAGAACATATTTTTCAAGTTGCTGAGCTAAATTATGGATCATGTCCCTAAAAGAAAAGTATGCACATTTATACACATGTGCAAAATTTTGGACTCTCTACAATTATAAATTATATGAATAAACTCATGATTGAAGCCATAATAATTTCATACTAGTGTTAGCCCCAACTACTAATATAAGGTCTTATAGTAGGTTTTCATACAATGTTTAATGGTTATGAACTATTAATTAATAAAAATAAACCTGTGGCATAAAACATACATGTGGAGCCTTTGCATCAATGTTTTTATTTAAAATTTTCTTATGTAAGAACTAACATTTAATTATTATAAATTATAATTCTGATTATCTTATATAAATAAGTATTGTTTTTTATCATCAGGCCAAGTAAAAGGAAGATTGGTACTGATCACACATACAAAAACATTAAACTAGACAAAGGAAATAGTTTTAGTTGCTTCACCCCTCTGGGAGCAGATGAAGATATGCCATTTCACATTTTCATGGCTCATTCCCCATGTGAATAAGTGATCTATTTATCCTCAGGTAGTGGTGATGCTTTATAAGAAGTGGGTATACAGTAAGTAACACTTACTGGCCCAAAGAAGGGCTGTGAAATGACATGATAAAGTATTAGTACATGGCATACTTAAAGGAGCATATAACAGAGGCAGAGATCTCAAAGACGATAATAATATTAAACTTGGCTATACTGTTCCTTCCAACATTTTCAAAGACTGTAGTGAAACTTTAATTTTCAATGGCAGATTATACAATTACCATGAAATTACAACACATAGGGCAGACTCCGAATTGCTTTTTCCCAATGGACTTAAGTATTCTGTTTATGCATTACAAGGTAACTATTTTGCACTAACTCATGTTCTGAATATCCTGCTAAAAGTGAGGAACTTAGTCAATGCTGAAGATCCACATTAGCATTCTTTTAGTTAGGCAATATAATCCTTAATTTGAAATGAAGTTTGGTTGTTTTAACTACAAAACATAAAGGAGCCTGCACTGCATCAAGGCCTTTAATGAGAACTAATGGAATTTTTGGCATAAAATAGTAGAATTAATTAGATCCAGCAACACACACTGTTTAAATGCTGGCCTGCCATTTCACACTGATTTTAAGTCATGCATACTTAACAAAAGACATTGGGTTGATTGCAAAAAGGAACCGAACACTTTTTTCACATTCACTGTGTAAGTTATTATCCACTGTGAAAAGATTATTGACTTTTTTAAAGGAGATATTATGGAGAGAAATGATTGCTACCAGGATGACTGGTAGAATTATGTATAAGTAATAACTCTAATTTCTCATCTGCTGAATAAATGGTTTTAATTTTAAAATACTAGTTAATGCATATGAGATTTCTGCTGAATTGAGCAGAATTATCAAAGCTGGTTTTGAAATGTAATGGACACTGAAAGGGAAGCATAAAACAAAACTTTCCATGGTTTAAACCTCTACCCATTTAATAGTTATATATATCTTAGATTGTTAGTCATGTCTCTTGTATTTCTTCTTAGAAGTTGATCTGTAAAAACAAAAAACCTACAAGTATGATCCTTATCCTGGATTTATACAAATGGGTGTAGAAAATGCCCATACCTCTGGTTCTTACATAAAGCTCAATCACACCTGCTGACAGTAGATGACAGTTTAGTTGGTCAGGAGGAAAAGATCAATTGTATCCATGTAAATGTAAGTTAAAAGTCTTGAAGATTCTTGTGTTTTCCCTCTGCTATTTTCCTCTTTATTGAGATTTTCTGGACAACTGTGCCTCAACCTTGCCTGATCACTGTAAATACCTGAAAAACTTGTTATAAAGTAGAGACTTCCAGGTTCCTCTGATGGACCTTCAATCCAAGCAAATTTGGGATCTACCATTCTACTGTGTCTGTTTTTCCCTCCATGTGCTTAGTAACCTCGGTAACTGGTTCTGACCAAGGGACTGAGACGAGGTGATCTGTGTCCTGTCAGGATGACACAATTGAGAAATATACTGATGTTGTATTATAGAATTGTACACTTGAAATGTGTAATTTTGTTCACCAATGTCACCTCTATAAATTAAATTTTAAAAAATTTTAAGTGGCGAGGCTCTGTCATCTCTTGCTTTCCCTGTGAAAACCATGGAGGCCATATGCTTCTGATGTGTATCTCTACAAGGTATAGGGGGTTGAGGGAGGGAGGGAAGCCACTTCACATAAATGTAGTTGTCAATGCTGTTTGCCAAGTGCTTCCTACTCTTCTTCATCCTGAGCACTCGGTTTATACAAAAGATGATTTCTACTTCTAGGAGCCATGTTCTAGTGTCTGAGCCATAAGCATAGGTTATGCGTTTTAGTTCTGGATGAGAGCATTTAATTCTAAATATGAGACACTTTTTGCTCCTTTGTCAGATGATAGTTATCTGTTAGCTTGGATCCCTGAGTAATTTAAAGAGAAGACATGATGCATATATAATAGGAACAGAATAAACATTGTTGTTTTAAAATTCTGAGAGTAGGATGAGTTATTATGGAAGTATAATTTGTCCTGTATTTGCTGATACAGTAATGATAATTATTATTATATCTAGGGGCCCGGTTCACAAAAATTTGTGTGCACTGGGGTGGGAGGGTACCTCAGCCCAGCCTGTGCCCTCTCACAGTCTGGGACCCCTCTGGGGATGTTCACCTGCTGGTGTGCCTGGCCAGCCTGGGTGAGGGGCCAATGTCTATTTGCAGGCTGGCCAAGTGCCCCAGGGGGACCCTCACCCCAGGGGATGTGACAAGCCTGGGTGAGATGCTGAGGGCAGTTTTCAGGTTGGCCACAGCTCCCACTGACCCTCTGGGCCATCTGCCTGGGAAGCGATTGGGTGGCCGTGGCACATGCAGGGAGGTTCCAGGCCTTTCTGCCTGTGCCCCTGGCCACCCAATGGCCTCCCAGAAGTGAGCCTCCGAGGCCCGGCCAGCTGGTCCCACCCCCGGAGGCTTCCACCTGGGAAGGCATCGGCCGGCTCAGGGCACAGGATGCCTTCCCAGGACAGAGGCTCCCAAGATGGCAGAGGACGCAGCCCCAAAGAAGCCGCACACCCGGGCTGCGGCCTCCACCATCTTGGCTAGGCTAATTTGCATACAGTCACTCTGATTGGCTGGTGGGCATGGCTTAGGCCGTCCCAAAGAAACGGTTAATTTTAATATTACACTTTTATTAGTTAAGATTATTATAAAGCTGTTGAAATTTGGCCATTTTTAGTTTTGTCTACTATTCTTAATTATGCAAATTATTAGAGTTCTCTCTTTGCATAGTTCTGGTATGCACAATTTTCAGTTACCATAAATAACATCAGTCTCAATATCACTGTTCAAATTTCTTTCACCATTAACTGAATAATTGCATAAATTACAAAGTTTGCTTCTAGCTCTTCAGTGTACAAATCACTCTCACTATATCAATAACATGCACATCATGATCAGTGACAAAGTAATTTCTCTCAAAGCTTGTAAGTAGTAACCATATGCCTATTATTCATTACTAGGGGCCTGGTGCACAAAAATTTGTGCACTCGGGGGGTGGGGGTCCCTCAGCCTGGCCTGTGCCCTCTTGTAGTCTGGGACACCACGGGGGGGGGATGTCCACCTGCTAGCATGCCTGGCCAGCCTGGGTGAGGGGCTGAGGGCCATTTTCAGGCTGCCCACAGCCCCTTCAGGGTTCATGCACTGGGGGTTGGGAGGGCTGGTGAGTGCAGGCCTGGACATTTCTCACTGGAGGGCCCACGATCGCACATGCCTGGTGGGCCCCCAGCACTGAGGGGACGCACCTGGTGCAGAGCTGGGTGGCGAGCCAGGGGCAGACGCTGGTGCAGGATCCCTCGGTGGGGCCTTGCTGCTGAGCAAACACACCTGGGGTGGAGCTGAGCAGCGAATTGGCTTTGGATTCTCCGCACTGCGCAGCAGATGCTCCCGCATGCCCTGTGGAGGCCCCTGGGGGGGTGGATGAAGGTAGTGGACCCTGGACAGATGCTCCCACATGCCCCTGAGGAGGCCCCTGGGGCAGAGCCAGGCAGTGGACCCAGGATGGCTGCTCCTACAAGTCCCATGAAGGACCCGCTCTCCTGCACGCCTGGTGGAGGCCCTTGGGGGGCGGAGCCAGGCAGTGGACCTGGGACAGGCACTCCTGGATGCCCTGAGGAGGCCCTAGGCTGGACACCCCCCCCCCACTGAGCTGACACACCTGGCACAGCTATGCTGGCCGCAGAGGCTCCCAGTGCAGAGCCGCCCTGCCAGCCTCCATCTTGGCTGGGTTAATTTGCATACAGCTGCTCTGATTGGCTGATTGGCGTGGCCGTGAGCAGAGGCTCAGCCAGCCTAGGCAGGCATTTGCAACAGAAGCCTCTGGTTTGCTCTAGCTCCATAGCTGCTGGCCTCCATCTTGGCTGGATTAATTTGCATACAGCCGCTCTGATTGGCTGGTGGGTGTGGCTTAGGTGTCTCGGGTAATGGTCAATTTGCATATTATTCTTTTCTTATATTGAATGTGCACAGACAGCAATAACAATGCATGCATTTGTGATGGCATTTTTGTTATTTGTTTGAAGATCTATTTTGCTTTTTTTTCTCTTAAGTTTTACATATTTCTTCTTTTTCCCCAATTGACCCCCAACCACCATTCCCACCCAGGCCAGCCCCCACCGCACCAGTGTCTGTGTCCATTGGTTATGCGAATATGCTTCCATACAAGTCCTTTGGTTGTTCTTTAACTGCCCCCCCCCCCACCTCCCCTGCCATTTGACTCTGGACCTATTTTTGTTCATCAAATTATATTGATCATTATATCCTACATATAAGTGAGATCATGTGATATTTATTTTTCTCCGACTGGCTTATTTCACTTAGCATAATGCTCTCCAGTTCCATCTATGCTGTTGCAAATGATAAAAGTTCCTTCTTTTTAAGTGGCATAGTGTTCCATTGTGTAGATGTACTGCAGTTTTCTAATCCACTCATCTGCTGATGGGCACTTAGGTTGTTTCCAAGTCTTAGCTATGGTAAATTGTGCTGCTACAAATATAGGGGTGCATATATCCTTTCTGACTGATGTTTCTGATTTATTGAAATATATTCCTAGAGGGGGGATTACTGGGTCGAATTGGAGTTCCATTTTTAGGTTTTTGAGGAAACTCCATACTGTCTTCCATAGTGGTTGCACCAGTCTGCATTCCCACCAGCAGTCCACAAGGGTTCCTTTTTCTCTACATCCTCTCCAGCACTTGTTACTTATTGATTTGTTGATAGCCATTCTGACAGATGTGAGATGGTACCATATTGTTGTTTTGATTTGCATCTCTCACATGATTAGTGAATTTGAGCATGTTTTCATATGTCTCTTGGCCTTTTGTATGTCCTCTTCTAAAAAGTGTCTACTTAGGTCCTTTGCCCATTTTTTTATTGGGTTGTTTATCTTCCTTTTGTTAAGTTGTATGAATTCTCTGTAAATTTTGGAGATTAAACCCTTATTTGAAATAGCATTGGCAAATATGTCCTCTCATGCAGTGGGCTTTCTTGCTATTTTGTTGGTCCCATTTGTTTATTTTCTCTTTAGTCTCCATTGTCCTAGGAGCTGTGTGGCTTAAGATATTGCTACAGCATATGTCTGCTCTGTTGGTACCTATAAAGTCTTATAGGATTTTTATGGTTTCCCATGTTACACTTAAGTCTTTTATTTGTTTTGAGTTTGTTTTTGTGTATGGTGTAAGTTGGTGATCTAGTTCCATATTTTTGCATGTATCTGACCAAATTTCCCAGCACATTTATTGAAGAGACTGTCTTGACTCCACTGTATATTTTTGCCACCTTTGTCAAATATTGAGCATAATCGCTTGGGTCAATTTCTGTATTCTCTGTTCTGTTCCATTGGTCTTTATGTCTGTTCTTATGCTAGTACCAGGCAGTTTTGAGAATCGTGGCTTGGGAATATAGCTTGATACCTGTTATTGTGATCCCTCCAACTTTGTTCTTCTTTCTCAGTATTGTTTTGGCTATTCGGGGTCTCTTTTTGTTCTAGATGAATTTTTAGAGAGTTTGTTCTAGATCTTTGAAATATGTCGTTGGTATTTTAATGGGGATTGCATTGAATCTATACATTGCTCTGGTGAGTATGGAGATTTTAATTATGTTGATTCTACTAATCTATGAACATGGTATGTTCTTCCATTTGTTTATGTTTTTTCAATGTCCTCTAATTTTCCAAGCACAAATCTTTAACCTCCTTAGTTAAGTTTATTCCTAGGTATCTTAATTATTATGTGCAATGGTAAATGGGATTGTATTTTTAGTTTCTCTTTCTGTGAATTCATTATTGGTGTATAAAAAGGCCATAGATTTCTTGGTGTTAATTTTGTATCCTGCTACATTGTCAAATTCATTTATTAGGTGTAGTAGTTTTTGATGGAGTCTAGGGATTTTCTATGTACAGTATCATGTCATCTGCTAATAAGGACAGTTTTACTTCTTCTTTTCCAATTTGGATGCTTTTTATTTCTTTTTCTTGTCTGGTCGCTATATCAAACAGGAGTGGTAACAGTGGGCATCTCTGTCTTGTTCCCATTCTAAGGGGAAATGAGTTTAGTTTTTGCCCATTGAGTATGATGTTGGCTGTAGGATTGTCATATAAGGCTTTTATTATGTTGAGGTATGATCCCTCTATTCCCACTTTGCTGAGAGTTTTTATCAAGAAAGGGTGTTGAATTTTGTCAAATGCTTTTTCTGCATTGATTGATATGATTATGTGATTTTTGTCTCTCAAATTATTTATGTGATGTATCAAATTTATTGATTTGTGGATATTGCACCATCCTTGCATCCCTGGAATAAATTCCACTTGGTCATGGTGCATGATCTTTCTAATGTAATGCTGGGTCCAATTTGCTAGAATTGTGTTAAGGATTTTAGCATCTATGTTCATCAAGGATATTTTCCTGTAGTTTTCCTACTTTGTGGTATCTTGATCTTGTTTTGGGATTAGTGTAATGCTGGCTTAAATGAAATAGCTGGAAGTATGCCTTCCTCTTGAATTTTCTGGAATAGTCAGAGGAGGATAGGTTTTAGCTCTTCTTTGAATGCTGGTAGAACTTCCCTGTAAAGCCATCTGGACCAAGGATTTTGTTTACTGGAAGATTTTTGATCACTGCTTCAATGTCTTCAGTGGTTATTGGCCTATTCAGGTTTTTTAATTCTTTCTGACTGAGTTTTAGAAGCTTGTACATTTCTAAAAATATGTCCATTGCATCAGTGTTGTCCATTTTGTTTGAATATATTTGTTCATACTATTTTTTTAATAATTCTTTGTATTTCTGTGGGATCAGCTGTTACTTCACCTCTCTCATTTCTGATTTTGTTTATTAGGGTCCTCTCTCTTTGCTTCTTGGTGAGCCTAGCTAGAGGTTCATCAATCTTTTTTTTATCTTTTCAAAGAACCAGCTCTTGGTTCTGTTGATCTTTTGTATTTTTTTCTTTTGTCTCTATGTCATTTATTTCCCCTCTGATCTTTATTATTTCCTTCTTTCTGATTACACTGAAATTTTTCTGTTGCTCTCTTTCTAACTCTGAGTTATAGGTTTAAATAACTTATTATCATTTTTTCTTATTTTTTGAGGTAGACCTGTAGAGCTATGAACTTCCCTTTCAAGACTGCTTTCACTGTGTCCCACAGATTTGGGATGGTTGTGTTTTCATTGTCATTTGTTGCCATGATGCTTTTTATTTCTTCTTTGATCTTTTTGGAAACCCAGTTGTTATTCAATAGCATGCTATTTAGCCTCCAGGTGTTTGATTTTTTTCATTCTTTTTATTGTAGTTAATTTCTAATTTTATGCCATTGTGATCTGAGGAGATGCTTGATATGATTTCTAACTTCTTGAATTTGAAGAGACTTTGCCTGTGCCCCAATATGTGGTCTATCTTTAAAAATGTCCCATGTGCCCTTGAGAAGAACATATATTCCATGGATTTGGGGTGAAATGTTCTGAAAATGTCAGTTGATTCTATCTGATCTAGTGAGTCATTTAGGATTGATGTTTCTTTGCTGAGTTTTTGTTTAGAGGATTTGTCCAGTGGTATTAGTGGGGTATTAAAGTCCCCTACTATGACTGTATTGCTGTCTATCTCACCCTTGATATCTTCCAGAAAAAAATTTTTTTTAATGTATTTGGGTGGTCCTGGATTTGGTGCATCTATGTTTACCAGAATCATATCTTATTGGTGAATTATTCCCCTTCGTATTATGAAGTGGCCTTCTTTATCTCATGTTATGGCCTTCATTTTGAGGTCTAATTTGTCAGATATAAGTACTGTTATGCTAGCTTTTTCTTTATTTCCATTTGCTTGAAAAATATTTTTCCATCCCTTCACCATCAGTCTCGGATTCCTTTGATCCGAGGTGGATTTCCTATAGACAGCAGATATATAGATCATGTTTTCTTATCCATTCAGCTATTGTATGTCATTTGATTGAGGCATTTAATCCATTTACATTTAAAGTTATTATTGATAGGAAGTTTTTTGTTGCCATTTTTATTTTTTATGCCTGTGTTTCTTCTTCCCTTCCTATTTCTTCTTTTTATAGCACACCCTTTAGCATATCTTGCATTATATACATATATGTATATATGTATGTATATATATATATTTATATATACATTAAAAATAAATGTAAATAAAAATTTATATATATAAAATTCTTTTCCCTTTCTTTATTGTATGTACTCATCTATTTTTGGAAAAGGAGAATAGAGAGTTAATAGGCCTGAGTTGGTGATTGAAAGTAACTGAGCTATTAGTAGAAGAAGAGAACAAGTGAGGAGAGAAAAAACAAAAGCAAACCAAGCAAACAAACAAACAAAAAATACTGTAACAAATAACAACATCAAGACAGAAAGAAAGAAAAAGAAAACTGAAAAAAAAAGAAAGACAAAAAATTTTGCTAGTGAAGAAAGAGAAGAGAGAAGTGTGCATGGACTTGGAACAGGGAAGAGTAAATTAGATATATGAGTAAGATCAATTTTTAACAGGGAGTCAAAAGAAAGGATAGATATAAAATAAATCAGGAAAGGGTAAGAGAAACAGGTCAAAAAAGGGGAAAATTGGGAAAGAGAGTGTTGGCATAAAGTAAGGTGACCAGATTTAAAGCGGTACACCATTGTCTGGGGGCGGGGGGGGGGGTATTTTTTTTTTCTTTCTTTTTTTATTATTACTTAAAATATTACAAAGAGTAATCGGGACTTTTTTAAAATGCCACGGGACATGGGACAAATTGTTAAAAATCGGGACTGTCCCATCAAAAGTGGGACATCTGGTCACCTTAGCATAAAGGAAAAATTGAGATAGAGTAAAATAATGCTAAAATAAAAATAGAATGTAGAACAATAATCCAAAAATGAAATAAAATAAAGAAAAAATAAAATAAACTTTTAAAAAGGTAAAATAATAGTAATACCAAAAAACATATAACTCTAATAAAAGAGTAATATGCAAATTGGTGTCACTCTGCTACACCTAAGCTACACCCACCAGCCAATCTTCTTGCCTACCAACAAATCAGGGTGACTATATGCAAATTAACCCAGCCAAGATGGTGGCCAGCAGCCACAGAGCTGGAACAAGCAGGAGGCTTGCCCCAGTGATGGAGGAAGTTAAGGTTCCTGTCTGCCTAGGCCAGCTGTGGCCTCTGCTCAAGGCAATAAAGTTTCAATTATAGAAGATAAATAAACACGAGATAACTGCTTCCAGCTTTGGGCTCAAGGAAGTGCTGGGTGCCTGGGTTGTCAGGGGCAACCTGAACTGGGCTCTGGTTAAAGCAACAAAGTTTCAACTTTAGAAGTTAAATAAATCCCAGATACCAGCTTCCAGCCAGCCTTGATATGAACAGCCATCAGCCATTCACCCAGGCTAGCCAGGAACCACAGCAGGGACCCCCTCCCTGAAGGGGATGTGGCTAGCCTGAAAACAGCCATCAGCCACTCACCTAAGATGGCCAGTTACCCCAGCAGGTCCTCCATCCCTGAAGTGGATGTGGCCAGACTAAAAACAGCCCTCAGCCCCTCACCCAGGCTGGCCAGGGACCCCAGCAGGACCCCCACCCTGATCTAGGACACCCTTCAAGGCAAACCAGCTGGCCCCAACCCATGCACCAGGCCTCTATTCTATATAATAAAAGGATAATATGCAAATTAACCTTAACAGCAAAAAGACTGGGAATGACTGATCACTATGACACACACTGACCACCAGGTGACAGACACTCAATGCAGGAGCTGCCCCCTGGTGGTCAGTGCACTCCCATAAGGGGAGCTCTGCTCAGCCACAAGCCAGGCTGATGGCTACCAGCACAGCAGTGGTGGTGAGAGCCTCTCCTGCCTCCTCAGCAGAGCTAAGGATGTCCAACTGCAGCTTAGGCGTGCTCCCCACTGGCAAGTGGGCATCCGCCAAGGGCTCCCAGGCTGCCAGCAGGATATCTGCCTGCCAGATTAGGCCCGATCCTCCAGAGAGCGGGCCTAAGCCAGCAGGTGGACATCTCCTGAGGGGTCCCAGATTGCTAGAGGGCACAGGCCCCAGGCTTAGGGACACTCCCTTCCCTTGAGTGCACAAATTTTTGTGCACTGGGCCTCTAGTATAATAATAAAAAGGTAAAGTAAAATGAGAAAAAAAGAAAAAGAACGTAGTTTCCTAAATAAAAGATAAAAAAATAAAAAAGTGAAGTATGACGGTCAGTCACTTCAGCAGGGCTTCAATAACTCACAGGGGCTGTTTTAAGACCCCTCTCTACTGTTCTGCCTGGCTTGTCTGTTTCCTGTCAGGTAGTCAGGACAGTGTTGAAGTTCCCTGTGATCCACTGCTCTGTGTCATAAGTCACAACCTTATTTTCAAGTAGGGGGGATCTATCTGCTCACTTTGTTTCTCTGCCTGCCTTCAGCTGTATTTACACAAGAGTCAATCTCTGACACAACCCCTGGGTGGTGGTGTTTCTGGATTAGTTTCTGGGACCAAATCCAAATGGCCCTCGATGCAGTGTTTAGACTCTTCTTTCCCTGCCGCACTTAATACTGGGTTGGAGGGACGACTGACCCAGAGCTGGTTTCCTGCTGTTCTCTTCTTATTCTGATCCTGTTTCCACAAAAACAACTTTCCCCTGCAGTTGTGGTCAGTGTTTTTAATTGGAAGATCCTGTACTGGGCTTAGCAAGCAAGAAAGTAAAAAAAAAAAACATAGGAACCATGCCGACTCATGCCCCTGCGCCACTTCCCACCTGCCGCCCCCCACTCCCACCCCTTCAGCACTACACAGCCAGTATAGAATTTCAGGCTGCCTTTCTAGGCACAATCTCCCACAGCCATGGACTTAGATATAAAGTTCCCCTTTGCCAGTAGCTCTGTGGACCCCCTTCCACATTCAAGGGTCACACTGACCCCAAGGGCCACGGATTTGGTGGGGCACAGTCTCCCTCTGAGACTCTGGCCCCCTCTACCTGCATTTCTCCCTACAGCCTGGATCCCAGATCTCAACTCCCTCCAGGCGATCTCTGACCTTTCCATCCACAGATTGCCTCACCAGCTGTGTTTAAATTGCCAATTCCGGGTGGATATTTTTTGATTCTGCTGTTCCTTCTATCTGCTCTGTGAGAAGGTGTAGGACCCGACCTCATGTTCATTTGCCACCTTGTCTCCCCCTGGACAAACTTTGTAGGTGCCCATGGCCGGGGAGGCTGGAGTCTCGGTGTTTGTGGGTTCACAGTTGTGGCAGCTGTTCCCTGGGTGTTGTGGTTGTAGGGTTCTGGGAGGTATCTGAGGTCTCCCCAGTTGAAGATAAGACTGGGCTTCTGATCACTGCTGCTCTCACCGTCAAGATGGTGCCATCTCTGTGGCAGAGCCAGCTGGTCTGGGAGAGATTTCAGCAATAATAGGGGAGCCTGGTCCGCCAGTCCCCAATAGTCCTGTGGAATATAACTGTCCCTCACTCACAAATACAGACACTCCCCCCACGTCCACGCAGTCTCCTTTCATTCTCTCTATCTTGCAGCCTGCTGTCCAGTCAGCTTCCATCTGTGAAGCTGTGTTGCCTTTTATCTCCTAGTGATAACCTGTGACATTTGCAAAAATAGATAATTAAAAGAGGCAATTGACCAACAAAGATTAAAGTGCAGTAGAGAACTGAAAAGTGATAACACTGGGAGTGAAACAAATTAAATGTAAGTAGAGTTACATAAAAGGTAGTTCACCCTGGAAACAGTGGCACTGTTGCTATTCAAGGGATTACAGATATAAAGCTAGAGCAACTTCCAAAGTGAGCTTATCAACATAAATTAGGAAAATGGTCGTGACGAAAAGGATGAAGATATCCCAGAGGAGGTTCTCTGACACAGTACTTGACTTTAAAGGAGTTAGTAGATATATTTTATGACTTTGAAAGTATAAAGGATAAAATGTTAGAAGCTGATGCAAAATTAGAAAGGAGTATGGCAATTCACCAAGGTATAGCAAAGTTGCTCAGTCCATATCAAGTTATGTGATGAGAAGAAGGCATCCACTAGTCAAACTACTTTGATAAGTGTGTCTTTTTTTACAAAGAGATAGTACACTTAAATTTCAATGTTTCTAATATTTTAAATAAAAAATTACTGCTACTATTTTTATTTTTCTCTAAATTTATAGCTGAGAGTAAGAGAGTTTTTAATGTTTGGACCAAAATTTAAAGTCACAGAAATAGAATTTTTCCCATTGGTATTAAAATTGCTTTGCATGGATTCAACTTGCACAGTCATTTTTTAAAATTTTTGTTATTGAAAATATTACATATGTCTCCTTTTCCCCCAATGACCTCTCCCTGACCACTCCCACCTCCCAGCAAGGCTTTCATTCCCCTACTGTCTGGGTCCATTCGTTATGCTTATAGGAATGCATACAAGTTCCTAGGCTGATCTGGCATCCTCCCTTCTCACCCTCTCCTTCCCTTCCTCTGAGGTTTGATGGTCTGTTCAATGTTTCTGTGTCTCTGGTTCTATTTTTGTTCATCAATTTATGTTGTTGATTATATTCTGCAAATGAGTGAGACCATGTGATGCCTATCTTTCTCAGATTAGGTTATCTCTTAGCACAATGCTCTCCAGTTTCCATCCATGCTGTTGCAAATAAAAGTTCCTTCTTTTTTTTTACAGCAGCACAGTATTCCATTGTGTAGATGTACCACTATTTTTTAATCCACTCATCTGCTGATGGGCACTTTGGCTGTTTCCAAATCTTAGCTATTATAAATTGTGCTGCTATGAACATAGGGGTGCATATATTCTTTCTGATTGGTATTTCTGATTTCTTGGGATATATTCCTAGAAGTGGTATTACTGGGTCAAATGGCAGTTCCATTCTTAATTTTTTGAGGAAAGTTCATACTGTTTTCCACAGTGGCTGCACCAATCTGCATTTCTACCAGCAGCGAAGGAGGATTCCTTTTTCTTTAAATCCTTACTAGCACTTGTTGTTTGTTGATTTGTTCATGATAGCCATTCTGACAGGTGTGAGGTAATATTGTTGTTTTGATTTGCATCTCTAGGGTTATTAGTGACCTTGAGCATTTTTTCATGTCACTTGGCTTTCTGTATGTCCACTTTAGAGAAGTGTCTATTTAGTTCCTTTGCCCCCTTTTTAATTGAATTGTTTGTCTTCCTTTTGTTAAGTTGTATGGGATCCCTATATATTTTGGAGATTAACCTCTTATTGGATGTAACTTTGGCAAATATGTTCTCCTTTGTAGTGGACTCTTTTGTTATTTTGTTGGTGGTTTCTTTTGCTGTGCAGAAGCTTTTTAGTTTGATGTAGCCTCATTTGTTTATTTTCTCCTTAGATTCCATTGTCCTAGGAGATGTATCAGTAAAGATATTGCTATGAGATATGTCTGATATTTTGTTGCCTATGGATTCTTTTAATATTTTTACTAGAAGCCAAGTGCACAAAATAGGTGCAGGGAAGGGTCCCCTAAGCCCAGCCTCTACCCTCTCCAATCCAGGACCCCTCAGAAAATGTCCAACTGCCAGGATTGGACCTAAACCAGCAGTTGGACATCCCTCTCAGAATCCTGGACAACTGGCTCATATCCGCTCACCTGCCTGCCTGCCTGATCGTCCCCAACTGCCCCTCCTGCTGGTTTGGTCACCTCCAACTGACTCCTGCCCTCCATGCCAAGCTGGTCACCCCTAACTGCCTCTCCCGCTGGCTTGGTCGCCTATTACTGCTCCCCCACCAGCCAGATCACCCCCAACTACCCCCTTAATGGCCTGGTCACCCCACGCAGCCTGCTGCTCAATCCTTTGGTCATCCCTCACTAACCCCCCTGCCAGCCTGGTCGCCCCACATAGCTTGCTGCTCAGTCATTTGGTCGTCCCTCAATAACCCACCTGCTGGCCTTGGCCTTGTCACACGACGCACCTTGCTCAGTTGTCTGTTTGGTTGTTTCGGTTGCAACGGTTGCTTAAGCTTTTATATATATAGATGGTTTCCCATCTTATGTTTAAGTCTTTTATCCATTTTGAGTTTATTTTTGTGTATGGCATAATTTGGTGGTCTAGCTTCATTTTTTTCCACATATCTGTCCAATTTTCCCATGGCCCTGCACTCTCATGCAAAGCAAAGAGCTCTTGCTTTTGTCTTCTATTACTCTTTTAGATGTAGGCATACATCTGATTAGGAATAGTTCATTAACTAAATATCTGGGAGAGAATTTTGATAGTAGTACCTTTAAGGACTTTTCAAATCATATGTTAGTCAATTGTCTACTTCAAATTTATGCTAGCATCCTAAAAAGATAAACATGACTCTTGTTTACCTGCTTTACTTTATAGTATTTCTCTGCTCTAGTTATAACTTCCTCTTTTCATTTCCTCACAGTAATCATGTTACCCTTTCAACCCATAGTCTTCTCTATGCTTTTGTTTCTCTGCCTCTTTTCACCTATCTGAATCCTTTAGATAGCTGAGATCTCATCCTTCTAGATGTTCTTCTTTCAACCCCTTCTCTTTTACAGCCTCACATGTCCTTTTTATTTGCATATTCATTAGTTTACTAAATCCTGTCTTGGCCACTCTGTTGTAAGTTTCTTTATGGCAAACTTCATATCCTATGTTCAAAGTAGGCATTCACTAAATATCTGTTGATTTTAAAGGGTAAATTAATATAAAGGCAATGTTGCCTTCTCTGCAAAATGTATTTTTTAATCTTAAGTGACTAATAACTCTAAGAGTTATATATTTTTGGCTTAGAAAGAAACCTTATGAGTTATGCTGTCCAAATGTTCATCTTATGCAGGAATTACTTCTACCCAATTAAGGGCAATTAAGGGTCATTATTCCTTTGGTAAGGATTGAAAAATATATGTTACTAATAAAGGTTTTTTCTTTTATCTCTTTTAATGGCTGGATTTAGGCAATAAAGAGAAAGAGCAATCTGAGGTGTGAATATAGAAATGTTAGTGAATAGGAGAGTTGGACTAAAAATGCAGAGAACCCAGACAGAAAAGGCAAGATATTAGTCTTTATTGTTTCTCCTAATTCTTTAGAACTGCTCTTGAAACTTCATACATTATATTTTTAGCATTTATCCTGCTAGATAGGTATTTTTCCCAATGTACTTTTGCAGAAAAAGGGATTTAGAGAGTTTAACTAATTTGGTCAAGGGAATAGGGTTAGTGGGTGCTTTATAAAGGCTTTGGATCCAGGTCTCTGTCCCTTTCCTATCATTCCAGGCTGAGTCCAAAACAGAATATCCCAGGGAGCCCAGTGTAGTCTGTGGCAACATAGGTAAAGTTTCTTTAGTAGCGCATATTCTTTTTATTATCCTCTTTATTCTTGGCTGATTTTAGTTTCAATCCCTTTTAAGCTCCCAGCTCTTGCTTTTGTCTTCTATTACTCTTTTAGTCTCAAGAGGAAATTAAACTGAGCTTAAAGTTTGGCATGGCGTTGTATAATAAGTAGGCTATATTTTCATTGTTTATTTGCTAGGAATTCTCAGGATCTGAGAACCAATTGACTAGAGGCTTCACTAAACTCAGACTGTCTTTGTTCAGCTGTTAGGAAGCGTTCACCTGTGAACATCCTCCTAAGGCACAGTGTACTGCTAACAGCACCTGTCTGTTAGGTCTCACACGCCTGGTGTTCTTAAAGGACCATGCGGTAATTATTTAGGCTTTGTGGACCATGGGGGTCTCTTCATAATTACTCAAATCTACCATTATTGCACAAAATCAACCACAGTCAACACGTAAATAAACAGATATGGGAGTGTCATAATAAAGTTTTACACCAAAATTTGAATTTTGCATAATTTTCACATGTCACAAAACAGCAGCTTTTGTTTGGACTTTTCAAACATTTTCAAGATAATAAAAAGAATTATTAGCTTGTGAGCGATATGAAACAGATGGCTAACTGTAATTGGCCTATGGGTCATAGTTAGCCAAACCCACTGTAATATTCTTAGTTCTTTTCAACAGAGGGTAAGGTTTAAATTTGTTTCATGAACTGCAGAAACCTCATAGAAAGAGATACCACACAATCCCCAAATTATAAAAGGCATAATGATGTCTGAAATGTAATTATAAATTTCTGTTTTAATATTGAAAAATTTTTTGAATGAATTTTATATATATTCAAAAGAGTAAAGGGGATGCCCTGACTGGGTGACTCAGTTGGTTGGCACATTGTCCCATACACAAAAAGGTTACAGATTTGATTGCCATTCAGGGCATATATCTAGGTCTGAGTTTGATCCTGGAATGGGGCTTGTAAGGAAAGCTATCAATCAATATTTCTCTCTCACACTGATGTCTCTCTCTCTCTCTCTCTCTCTCTCTCTCTCTCTCTCTCTCTCTCTCAATAAAATCATATCTTTGGATGAGGATTAAGAAAATAAGGTTAATGGGATACACATTTACTCTCTTTCAGAATCAATAAATCTAGTGACTCACCTACCAGTCAATGGTGATTACACCATATATTTAGCTAATATGTGATATAAATATATTTTTGTTTTTTTGTTACTTTTTTTATTATTACTTAAAATATTACAAAGAGTAGTACATATGTTTCTTTTATTTCCCCCTTGACCTTCCCCTGTCCTCCCCTACGCCCCAGTGTCTTGTGTCCATTGGTTATGCTTATATGGATACATAAAAGTCCTTTGGTTTATCTCTTTCCCCTCCCCCCAACCCTCCCCAGCCTTCTTGCTGTAGTTTGACAGTCTGTTTAATGCTGCTCTGCTTCTGTATCTAATTTTTGTTTATCAATTTATAATGGTCTTTATTATCCATCAATGAGTGATGTCATGTGATATTTTTCTTTCATTGATTGGCTTATTTCACTTAGCATAATGCTCTCCAGTTCCATCCATGTTGTTGCAAATGGTAAGAATTCCTTCTTTTTTACAGCAGCATAGTATTACATTGCGTAGATGTACCACAGTTTTCCAATCCATTCATCTGCTGATGGGCACTTAGGCTGTCTCCAAATAAATATATTTTAAAAGTCTAAAAATGTCCCAAACCCCTAGTGTATTTAGGTCTATGACCAATGTTAGATAATAAGAATAATTAACATATATTTTGTTGTTTATATTGTTAGCAAAATATTGTCACAAATGACATCTCACTTTTTTAATGAAAACATCATCATATATATAAATATATATACACTAGAGGCTCGATGCACAAAAATTTGTGCACTGGCGGTGGGGGTGGGGGAAGCGGTTTCCTCAGCCCAGCCTGTGCCCTCTCACAGTCTGGGACCCATCAAGGTATGTCCACCTGCTGGCATGCCTGGCCAGCCTGGGTGAGGGGCTGATGGCTATTTGCTGGCTTGCCAAGCCCCCCAGTGAGGACTCTCAACCCATGGGGGTGCGGTCAGCCTGGGTGAGGAGCTGAAGGCCATTTTTAGGCTGTCCACAGCCCCTTCAGGATTCAGGTTCCTACTGGGGTGCCTGGCTGGAAGCAGGTATCTGGGATTTATTTAACTTGTATAATTGAAACTTTGTTGCCTTGATCCCCCCACTCAAAGCCTGGGTTTCCCGGGCAACCCAAGGTCCCAGCCTGGAAGGTATCTGGGGTTTGTTTATCTTCTATAATTGAAACTTTGTAGCCTTGAGTAGAGCTCAAGTCCTGCAGGGCCCTGGCTTCCCCCATTGCCCAAGGCAACTCCAGCTCCATGGCTGCTGCCATCTTAGTTGAGTTAATTTACATATTTGCTCCTGATGGATTGGTGGGCGAGGCTTGTGGGCATGGCTTGTGGGTGTAACAGGATGAGGGTTAATTTTCATATTACTCTTTTATTAGATTATAAAGGCAAAAGTAGATTTAGAGTTGTGAGTATATGAAACACAGAGTTAATGAAACTATTGCAGTAATCATAACCTGTATGTCTTTTTCCATACAAACAATGGTAAACCTACTTTTACCAACCCCTGTGTGTTTATGTATACTGTAACTATGATCCCATATATATATTATAACTGAATTGCAATTAAAAAGGTAAAACAAAATCTAATGTTAACAACCTAGAACAAACTTGAGAAATGGATTATCAGGCTTCAGTTTTAATTCTGTCCAAAGAGAAGAAAAGATTAAAGAAACAGTATTTTCTTTTATCGCACCAATCCTCTTCCCTCCTTATTTCCAGAAGATTACAATGATCTAATCTAATAAAAGAGTAATATGCAAATTGATCCTCACTTTGAGACACCTAAGCCATGCCCACCAGCCAATCAGAGCAGCTGAATGCAAATTAACCCAGTCAAGATGGCAGTTGGCAGCCGCATAGCTGGATTAAGCAGGAGGCTTCTGTTAGGCCGGCTGGGCCACTGCTCAAAGCAATAATGTTTCAATTACAGAACATAAATAAACCCCAGAAACCTGATTCCAGCCAGCCTTGTTGGGTCATTGGGTCAATGGGAGCTGTGGGCAGCCTGAACTGGAATAAGCAGGTGGCTTGCCCCAGCGATGGAGGAAGCTAAGATTCCTGTCTGCCTAGGCTGGTTGTGGTGTCCATTCACAGCAACATAGTTTCAATTATAAAAGATAAACCTCAGTTACCTGCTTCCTGTCTTGGGCTCAAGGAAGTGCTGGGAGCCTGGGTTATCAGGGGCAACCTGACCTGGGCTCCAGTTAAAGTAACAAAGTTTCAACTTTAGAAGTTAAATAAATTCCAGCCAGCCTCGCTGCAAACAGCCATCAGCCCCTCACCCAGGCAGGCCAGGCATGCCAGCAGATGGACATCCCCCAAGGGGTCCCAGACTGAGAGAGGGCACAGGCTGGACTGAGGGACCCTCCAAGTGCACAATTTTTGTGCAACAGGCCCCTAGTCTATATATATAAAAGCCTAAATGACCGAATGACCAGTTCACCAGTCTCTATGATGTACACTGACGGCCAGGGGACAGACACTCAATGCACAGGATCAGGCTCCCTCTTGTTTAGATTGGGCCTGTGGAGATTGAGCAGGTGGGGATCGGGCTGGAACTGGCTACCTGACATACCCAGAGGTGTCCCAGATTGTGAGAGGGTGCAGGCCAGGCCAAGGGACCCCACCAGTGCATGAAATTGTACACTGGGCCTCTAGAATTATTAATAAAACAGAAGGGAAAGGATAAAAAAAAGAAAGTTTTGGTAAAAATGGAGCCCATGTCCATGGAGTGCCTAGATTATGCCAAGAAAATAATATTATAACAAAAATAGATGGCACAAAATATTTGAGAAAAAAAAACAGATCATTTTCAGCATCTACTTCCACTTGACATTGCACATAATCTTATAAATTCCACCCCTCCCTGTCTCAACCTGTGGTGGTGTAGAGTGCAACCTGAGGCTGCCCTGCTTTTCTCTTACTATAACTAGTGTATGGTTTCAAATGCTCTTTATCTCTCTAAACAAACCAACTATAACTATGTTCCAGGTGGGGGAAACTGAGACTCAGAGACATTAACTTGTCTAATTAATGTATCTAATAAAGATTTAGTGACAGGACTTGGACTAGAACAAACTTTACTGCCATCTAATGCATATATCACCAATTTAGTATTAATTTTATGATAAGAAATTAAACTATGTAATTACTTTATTATAGTTTTACATGAGAGTTATTTCTTTATATTATATTCATTTTCTGTATAATTTTACAAAAACTATGGAAATGATATAGCTCATCTATACAGTGAAATATTTTTATCTGAACTTTTTAAGAAGAAAAACATCTATTATTGGGAACACAAAAAGGTCCACTAATATTTCAATAATAGGATCTTTGATATAGCACAGTTCAGTATGTGTTTTTCATCTCACAAGCGTGGGGACCTAAGAGAAACCATAGCAGTGATAATCAAAAGAACTTGAGATTGAACACTGATCCTATTATAGAAAATGATTAGTGCAGGTGGACCTTTCTCCATGTTCAGTGACTGTTGGTAATCCTTAAATAATCAGGCAACTGCTAGAGAGCAAGAAAATGTCAAGTCAAGCACCTGGGTGTTAAGCATTTATACATGCTTGTAGGCTACTTTTGATCTATCTGCCCAACATGCCAAGTGTCAGTGGTTTCACATAGATTAACAGAACAGCACCTCATTAGAGCATGGCTAAAGATTGCTTCGTGTCAAAAGACACAAAGAATCTTGTACCCTTAGATGCAAGGTGGTTATTGCCTTCTGCACTGAGCTTACCATTATTTTTGAGTAGTCCAGATCCTCTAATATATATATAATTATATAATCTTTTTATTTTCTCTTAAGAAAAAAACGTTATAATGGATATTCCCCCCAAGCAAAACATTAAAAATTACTGTTTCATGGGCTAAGATGCCATTATATGAAGGAGCGGCCTGCAGAGGCAACATTAAATTACACTTGGAGTTCTCTGAGGAGTTAATGACTGGTGCCTACACAGTGTATACAGGGGTAGTCAGGACAAGATAGGGCAGCATCCTGGCTCACAAGACGTTGTATGGGCAGAAGCATGCTGTCTGATTGCCTTCCCTAACCTCTGCTCAGTTCTGTCCCCTTGCTATTGTACTGTGGTTGCAGTAATTAGTTTGCTAAGGGCTTGGGGACAATGGGCGCATGAACAAAATCATTTTCTTTATTTCAAAGAAGCTGCCCAAGTTCATAAGCTGTGGTGAGTATCTTACTGAAATCAATGTAGAGTTTATAAGTGAAAAAGGACAAAGAGCAAGACACAAAATGAAATGAGTTTTCTATCCAATTTAGAGAGCAGCAAATTTGATTTAAGAAATAGAATGTCAAGAAAAAGGACTGCCATGTATTAATCAAGAGCTCAGCAGAAAATAGCAAGTTCATACGGAACCTTTTGATTTTACATAGTTTCACATGCTGTACAACTCTCCTAGCTACATCAATT
>PVJC01019001.1:0-30712 GCA_004026665.1 Murina feae
ATTTCCCCTGTGCCCCCGCCCTGTGCACCCACACACACACTGGGTCATCTCTCACCAGGAATAATCGCAGCTTTATCTCAGCGAATTCCAACTTTCACCTGGGAGGGCGCACGGCTCCTCTAAGCCTGCATCTCCATGGGCTCTGGAGTCCTGTCTGTTACTGTGGGACCTCCACTGCAGGGCTCCTGGATGTGTCGGCTTGTGATGCTAGGCACTCTCCCCCTTGGGATGGCGAGGACTCCCCAACAGAGCCACCACTCCGGGATAAATTTCAGCGCCAAGCGGTTTTCCCTTGCTCTCTGGCAGACCCCAGGCTAAAACTCACTCCCAGCTGAATCTCCTGAGCCAATTCGGGTTGGCTGTCACTAGCTTCAGCAGGTCTGGGTCCGATACCGAAGAAGATGCAGGAACTGTGCCTCTATACGGACAGCATTTCCCAGAGCTACAGCTCTCCAATAATATATATTTTTTAAAAAGACAAATGAAAGAGCCGGGATGTAGATCAGAATGCTGCAGGAGCCGCCCTAGCTGTTTTGGCTCAGTGGATAGAGTATTGACTTCGGACTAAAGTGTTTCGGGTTGGACTCAGGTCTAGGTCACATACCTTGGTTGCAGGCTCAGTCTCCGGGCTGATCGGGGCATGTGCTGGAGGCGACCAAGTGATGTTTCCCTCTCTGTGTCTCTCCCTCTTCCTCCTTAAAAGCCAGTGGGAACCCAGACTGGTTTGGCTTAGTGGATACAGTATCAGCCTGCAAATGCTCCGGCCCCTCTTGCTGCCGCCTCAGCACCTGCCGCAACTGCACCCCCAGTGACAAGGCATTTCCATGAATTTTGTGTTGTCCAGTTTACTGCTGCTTTGCAGTGATTTCCTATAGAGTTTCTAAAATTGGGGTATAATGTGCTTTCTGCATTTTACCAGCCATTGTCTCACAGATTTACCCGAATTGAACAGACACCTTTCAACACTATGCGCAAAGTGAGCTGTGATGTACAGTTGGTTTCCAATGTTCACTCCGTTTTGTGTCATTTCAGTGAATTCTCAGTGTTTCATCAAACTGCCATGGTGGGAGTACTGCTCTGTTTTAGTTATTTTCAAGGTATTGTACAATAGAACTTTTTATATGCCTCCCTCACACTGTGAAGTGATTTCCCTGCAGCCTAACTATTTTCTCCAGGGCACTGTTAATAGTGAAAGAATTCCTATTAGTTGCTTAGATTGTAGTGTAGTGTGCACTCTGCTGGTTGCCACACACTTCCCAAATCATGCACACAGCATTCTGAACACTTTCTGGGTCTTGACAAGTGATTGCCAGGAGTATTCGTCATGTTTACAATGTTTATATTTGTTTCCAGTGAATTCTCAGGGCTTCCAACCCTGCACTAAGGTGTGATCACTCCTCTATGTAAAGCATTTCCTCTTATTGTATAAACACATTTCTACATGTTTCCTCATGTTTCAAAATGATTTTCACTTGTTGGGAAACTGTAGGGTGGAAGTAACTACCTCTTTTCAAGCATTTTTTTCTGGTTTTTAACACTCTGCTGTGGTGTGCTTACTGCTAAATTTCAGAGACTTACCGAAATGGTACAAACACCTTTCTGCACTCTGCTCAAAGTAAGATGTGATTTGCACTCGTTTGCCAAGGCTTTTGCTCAGTTTCGTGCTCCTCTCAGTTAGGTATCAGTGTGTTCTCACATTCCTATGGTATGCTTGTAGCTCTGTTTCAGGGTTTTTCCCGCAGTGTACAAGAACCTTTCTATATTCTTTCCTCTCAGTGACAAGGCATTTCCATGAGTTTTCTATATTGACCAGTTTTCTGCTGCTTTGGAGTGATTTCCTATAAGGTTTCTAAAACTGGAGTATAAAGTGCTTTCTGCATTTTACCAGGCGTTGTCTCACGTTGCACCCGCGCCTTTCTTGCACTTTTTTCTGATGTTTCCAAATGATTTCCAACTGTTTATTCCAGTTAAGTTTGGCTTTCAGTGAATCCTCAGGGTTTTCTAACAGTGTGCTTTGGTGTCATTACTGCCCTATGGAAGGCATTTCCACTCTGTGTAAACATTTCTCTACCCTCTATTCTCCAATTGTGAAATGCTTTTCTCCTGTGTACAAACCATTCAGTCCAGTTTACTATTGCCATACAGTGAATTCAAAATTTCAAGATAATATACTTACTGCGCTTAAGCACTACATTGCCCACCTTGTCAAACACCTTTCTTTTCTCTTTCCTCAAGTTCCACAATTATCTTCACTTGTTTTCATACAACTTGGAATAAACACTGCTTCTTTCAGAGCCTTCTTAGTTTTTCCAAAACTCTGATATAGTGCACTTACTACTCTATGCCAGTGATTTGCTCACTTGTACTCAGAACTCTCTACACTTTTCCTTACAGTGACCGAGCACTGATTTGCCTTGTTTTCCATTTCACTCACTTTCACGGTGCTCTTCAGTGAAGTCTCAGTGGTTTGTCTCACTTATGGAGTGTGCCTACTGCTATAATTAGCAGCTTACTGCTGCAATTCAGGTATGTACCAGCATGGTAGAAAAAGGTTTCTATCCTCTTTCTTCACATTGAGAAGTATTTCCTGAATAGTGAGTCTACTTTATCACTCCTGTTCTGGGATTTCCCATTGGTTTCTAAAACTGTGGTATAGTGCGCTCTCTTGAATTCTGCAAACATCTTTCTGCACTGTTACCTGATTATTAGAAGTGATTTCCAATAGACATCTCAGTGTTTATTGTATCATCTTTTTAATTTTGCACCCAAGCGAACTCTCAGGGGTTCTGAGCCTGAGCTCTGCTGGTATAAATTGCTTCTTGTAAGGCATTTCCACCATTTGCATGAACATATTTCTACACTCTTTCCCCCATAGCAAAGTGATTTTCTCCCGTGTCAGATAAGTGAATTCAGAGTGTTTCTGACAGTGTGCTGTAATGTGCTAACTGCTCTTAAGCACTGATTTTCACTCACTGCCAAGCACCCTTCTACACTCTGTCCCCATGTTCCCAAGTGATTTTCACTGATTTGCATTTGGTATAAATGGCTACATCTTTTCAAGGAGTTCACAGTTTTTTTTTTACCACTGTGTTGAGACACAGACTGTGCTTCCTTGCTGTATGTCAGGCATTAACGAAGATCACATAAACACCTTTCTACACTCTTACCTTACAGTCAGAAGGAAGTAATTTATATTTTTCTTTTATTTCAGTGTCCTGTTGCTTTTGAGAGAATCATCGGTGGATTTTCAAACTACTCGAGAATGCTTACTTCTGTATTTTCGTGTTTTTTTCCCCCGCTGATTACAAAAGCCTTGCTGTACTCTTTCCTTACCCTGAGAAATCATTTCCATGAGTTTCCTCACTAGTTTTTTCTATGAACTGCTGCCTTTCAGTGATTTCCAGTATGGTAATCTTGCACTCTTCTCTGATTGTTACTATGGATTCCCATTATTTATTAACGTTGAGATCTGCTTTCAAGTGAGTCCACCGGGGTTCCTAACACTGCACTACGGTGGGGCTCCTGCACTATGTACGGTGTTTCTCCTCATAGTATAAACACATTCCTACATCTTTCCTCATGTTCCAAATTTACCTTCACTTGTTTTCCAACTATGTGGTATGAGTGACTGCTTCTTTTCAAGCATTTCCTAGTGGTTTCTGACACTGTGCTGTGGTGTGCTCACTACTCTACTACAGGGATCTACCCGAATTGAACAGACATCATTTCACACTATGCACAAAGTGAGCTTTGATGTACACTTGGTTTCCAATATTCACCCCATTTTGTGCCCATTTCAGTGAATTCTCAGTGTTTCCTCACACTGCCATGGTGTGCTTATTGCTCTATTTTAGGTATTTTCCTTCTATATTACAAGAGAACTTTTCATACTCCTCCTACACACTGTGATATGATTTCCCTGCAGCCTAACTATTTTCTCCAGGGTACTGTTCCTAGTGACAGAATTCCCAGTAGTTTCTAAGATTGTAATGTAGTGTGTGCTCTGCTGGTTGCCACACACTGCTCACATCATGCGCACACCATTCTGAAATATTTTGGGGTCTTGACAAGTGATTGCCAGCAGTTTTACTGTTGTTTATTACGTTTACTTTGGTTTCAAGTGAATTCAAAGGGCTTCCAAACCTGTACTAAGATGCCATCACTCCTCTATGTAAGGCATTTCCCCTTATTGTATAAAGATATTTCTACATTTTTCCTCATATTCCAAAATGGTTTTCACTTGTTTGTAAACTCTAGGGTGGAAGTAAGTGCTTCTTTTCAAGCATCTAATCCTTTTTTCTAACACTGTGTTGTGGTGTGCTTACGCCTCAAATTCAGAGACTTACCAAAATGGTACAAACACCTTTATGCACTCTGCTCAAAGTGAGATGTGATTTGTACTTGTTTGCCAAGACTTTTGCACAGTTTCGTGCTTCTGTCAGTTAGTTCTCAGTGTGTTCTCACATTCCTATAGTGTGCTTGTAGCTCATTTTCAGGGTTTTTACCACAGTGTACAAGAACCTTTCTATATTCTTTCCTGGCAGTGACAAGGCATTTCCTTGAGTTTTCTATGTTGTTCAGTTTCCTGCTGCTTTGCTGTGATTTCCTATAGGGTTTCTAATACTGGGTTATAATGTGCTTTCTGCATTTTACCAGGCGCTGTCCCACATTGCCACCACACCTCTCTTGAACTCTTCCTTATGTTTCCATGTGATTTCCAAATGCTTATTCCAGTTCAATTTAGCTTTCCAGTGAATCCTCAGGGGTTTCCAAAAGTGTGCTTTGTTGTGATTACTTTCCTATGGAAAGCATTTGCACTGTGTGTAAACATTTCTCTACCCTCTCTTCTCCAATTGTGAAGCGATATTCTCCTGTGTTCAAACCATTCAGTCCAGTTTAGTGTTGCCATTCTGTGAATTCGAATTTTCAAGATAATGTGTTTTCCGCGCTAAAACACTGCATTCCCGACATTTTCCAACGCCTTATTCTTCTCTTTCCTCAAGATCCACAGTGATCTTGTTTTCTTACTACTTGGAATAAAAACTCCTTCTTACAGTGCCTTCTTAGCTATTTCCAAAACTCTGGTATAGTGCACTTATTGCTCTATGCAAGTGATTTGCTCACATTGTACTCAAAACTCTATACACTTTTCCTTTCAGTGAGCGAGCACTGATTTGCCTTCTTCTCATTTCACTCACTTTCAGGGGGCTCTTTAGTGAAGTCTCAGTGGTTTGTCTCACTGTCAGAGTATGCTTACTACTGCTATTCTGGTCTGTACCCGCATGGTACAAAAAAGGTTTCTATCCTCTTTCCTCACATTGAGAAGTGTTTCCTGACTAGTCAGTCTACTTCATTCCTCCTGTTCTGTGATTTCCGATTGGTATCTAAAATTGTGGTATAGTGCGCCCTCTGAACTTTGCCATGGAAGTCTGAAATTCTGGAAACATCCCTCTGCACTGTTACCTGATTATTAGAAGTAATTTCCAACAGTCATCCTAGTCTTTATTACATCATCTTTTTACTTTTGCACCAGAGCGAACTCTGAGGGTTTCTGAGCCTGAGCTCTGCTACTATTAACTGCTCCATGTAAGGCTTTTCCACCCTTTGCATGAACATATTTCTATACTATTTCCTCCCATAGCAAAGTGATTTTCTCCCATTTCAGATTCGTGAATTCAAAGTGTATCGGACAGTGTGCTGTAAGGTGCTAACTGCTCTTAAGCACTGATTTTCCCTCATTATCAAGCACCATTCTACACTCATTCCCCATGTACCCAAGTGACTTACACTGATTTGCACACCATTTGGTAAAAATGACTACTTCTTTTCAAGGAGGTCCCAGTTGTTTTCAAAACTGTGTTGAGCCCCAGATTGTGCTTCCTGTTTTATGTCAGGCATTAACCTTGATTGCATAAACACCTTTCTACGTTCTTACCTCTAAGAGAAGGAAGTGATTTACACTTGTCTTCTATTTCAGTGTCCTGTTGTTTTTGAGAGCGTCCTCGGTGGTTTCTCAAACTGCTTGAGAGCACTTACTGCTGTATTTAAGGGTTTTTCCCCACAGATTACAAAATCCTTGCTGTACTCTTTTCTTACACTGAGAAATCATTGCCATGAGTTACCTCACTAGTATGTTCAATGCACTGCTGCCTTTCAGTGATTTCCTATAGGGTGGCTAAGACTGTGCTACAGTGTGCTTTGTGTACTTGACCAGGGATTTTCTTACATGGTACACTACTCTTTCTTGAACTCTTCCCTGATTGTTACTAGGTATTCCCAACTCTTTATTACCATTGAGATCTGCGTCAAGTGAGTCCTCCGGGTTTCCTAACACTGCTCTAAGTTGTGCCTCCTGCACTATGTGAAGCATTTCCCTTCACGGTATAAATACATTCCTACATCATTCCTGGTTTTGCAAATTGACCCTCACTTATTTTCCAACTATGTGGTATGAGTGACTGCTTCCTTTTAAGCATTTCTTACTGGCATATGACACTGTGCTGTGGTGTGCTCACTGCTCTACTGCAGGGATTTACCAGAATTGAACAGACACCTTTCCACACTATGAACAAAGTGAGCTGTGATGTACACTTGATTTCCAATGTTCACTCTGTTTCATGCTTATTTCAGTGAATTCTCAGTGTGTGGTCACACTGCCATGGTGTGCTTACTGCTCTATTTTAGGTATTTTCCCCTATTGTACCGGAGAACTTTCCATAGGCCTCCCTCACATTGAGAAGTAATTTCCCTGAAGCCTTACTACTTTCTCCAGGGCACTGTTCCTAGTGACAGAATTCCCAGTAGTTTCTAAGATGGTAGTGTAGTGTGCTCTCTGCTGGTTGCCACACACTTCTCACATGATGCGCACACCATTCTGCCCTGTTTCAGGATATTGACAAGTGATTGCCATCAGTTTTCCTCATGTTTATTACATTTACTTTTGTTTCAAGTGAATTCTCAGGGCTTCTAACCCTGTGCTAAGTTGAGATAACTCCTCTATGTTAGGCATTTCCCCTTATTGTGTAAACATATTTCTACATGTTTCCTCACGTTCCAAAGAAGATTTTCACTTGTTTGGAAACTATAGGGTGCAAGTAACTCATCTTTTCAAGCATCTCCTCCTATTTTCTACCATTGTGCTGTGGTATGCTTACTGCTCAATTTCAGAGACTTACTGAAATGGCACAAACTCCTTTCTGCACTCTGCTCAAAGTGAGATTTGATTTGCAGTAGTTTGCCAAGGCTTTTACTCAGTTTTGTGCTCCTCTCAGTTATTTCTCAGTGTGTTCCCACATTCCTATAGCGTGCTTGTAGCTCTGTTTCTGGGTTTTTCCGCAGTGTACAAGAACCTTTCTATATTCTTTCCTAGCAGTGACTGCCAGTACCTGCCGGCACTGCACGGGTACCTGAATGAGGGGGTGAGGGTAAGAAAAAGACAAGAGACAAAAGATGAGTTTAGGAGAACTACAGTTCAAGACTGCAGCCCCGATTTTATTGTAAGGGTCATATTTGTCAAGCATAATAAAGGAAGTTACTGTATACATGATTTTGGCAAGCACAGCAATTTATCCACACACCTTTCTTCTAAACTTCTCAACTGGCCAACTTCCTCATACCCCTCCTGCCCACATCTAGTTCTCAGAGTATTAGCAGACTCTACACTGGGTGTCAGCAGTCTCTTGTCTGACCTGTGATATTAGGCACCAGAAGACTCTTGACTATCCTCTGGTATTTCTAGACAAGCGCTTAAAGAAAAGTTCAGCAGTCAGTAAGTTTAATTAATAGTGAAGAGGGGACTTATAGAGCTATGCCCACATGAGACCCCTGCAATCAGGTCAGCTTTAAGAAGGCTACGTTCATATGAGACCCCTGCATTCAGGTCAGCTCTCAACATCTCCCCCTTCTCTACCAATTAAACATGAGTATTAATATGACTATGAGTGATTAATTTCAATTCATGATGCTTAGTATGCGCTAACTTTATATCCCTAACTAATAATTTCAGGAAGCATGGAAAGCACACTAACATGAACAGAACTATGCCCATTGTCAGAAACACAAGCATCAGAGTATGTTTCCAATTGGTAATGGAAGGTACTTGAGAAAGTAAGTTATTAGCAAAGTTACCAGGCATCTCAGCCAAGTTAGTATCTAACAGTTTTGCTTGTTGCATGAAGATAATTTCACTATGCAGTGGCAGAATGTCTAAAGACACATTTGCATCATGCCAAATGCCTGCCAAATGCCTTTTTATCTTTTCCTAGCCATGTTCACTGTCATTATAAGTCTTCTGGGTAATACAAATCCATTTAAAACTAGCATGACAATCTAGAGTTAATCTTTAGACCTTGTAATTCATCCCCCAAAATATTTACTCTATCAAATAAAACATTTACCTTCTCTTCTAGTTTTCAGTCTATACTTTCTTGAGTTCCTACAGCTTAGGACACAGTTTTTGACACACTATTTACATAAAGAGCAGTCTGTACAGATTGAGATAGAGCAATTGCTGCAGTAGTTGCAGTAGCACTTAAGGTAATAAGTGCAGTAATTCCAGCTATAAGCAACCCTATAAATCATCTAGGGTGATCAAGAAGCCCTCTAATCTCTTGTATTACCTGAAACACCTTGTCATCCAACCATGGCCTTGATACATTAACTGGGATCATTACAAAAGAAGGTTGATGAAAAATTGCCACCTGCAAGTCATGATTAACTCTGGACATACAATTTGTAAGTTTACAGTTTAAACATTCTAACAAGTATTCATTTTCTGATTTAGTAAAAAAAATAGGCCCAATCAATAATGCAAAAGGTTCAGGAACACATGCTTGCACCTGTTTGTACTGAATTATGATTCCCCTAAAAGGCGCTATATTCCCCCTTTCATATTGACTGGTGTCATTATCCCCCATGGCTACAACCAATCTCCATAACTCAGTTTGGAATTCCCCCTTTCCCATTGTCCACAGTCCTTCAGTTATTGATGAATGTGTAGTACCAACCAGAAGTCAGGTTAAATTCCTTCTGTAAGGGCTCCAATCTATTAATGATCCAAAGTCACCACTGATGGACCGGGAGGTACCTGTTCCACCTCTGCATAGAGTCCATTTAGGTTGACTGGTATGATTCTTCTTTTCTGGCTCAAATCCTTAAATTTGGAGGCATTCCTTGGGAACTATTAGAAGTGTTAGCATCTGCCAATCCGAGCATAGTTATTGTCCATCTGAAAATATTTTCTCCTCCAGAGGATTTGGATGTAGATCCATTCACCACTATGTCAAAGTAAATTCTGTGAATATTAGAAGTTTTCATAGTTGTATTCACAAAGATACATCCTGGTACTCCCTCCTGTCTGGAAAAGCAAATGGGAAGTTCCGAGGACTGACCTTGATAAGAAAAATTAACGAGTGTACAGGTGAGATATGAGTACTAGAGGAACCTCCCATAGCCCAAGTACAGTTAGTATAAACAGGAACCATTTTCCCCCCATCCCACTGGGTGCAACATAGGTGGATCAGGAACATAAGCCCAATAGACAGTGGCCTCCACCAAGGATGACTGCATGGATAATAATGTCATCATTACCAACAACGTTGTTGGGGTAGGACATTCCCCTGTAGAAGCTACGACTCGCTGTGCTTCTCGAGTTAGTCTCTTCATCTGTCCCCAAGTCCAGATATTTGCCCTCAGGGTAGTGGAGGTGCCTGTGTGTAGTTCATCCTCATCATTAATCTGCATCTTCTGTATTCTTTTCTCTAATGATTGTTCCTGTCTGGTGGACCAGCCTCTCTGGGAGCCACCGCGGATCTTCGGCATTCGGGGAAAAACACAAACATGCCCTCGTCCCCAGATTAGTACAGGATCGGGTCCATACCATTGACCTGTAACAGGATCCTTCCATTTTACAAGTGCATGAGGAGATTTTTCCAGGGGTGCCAGAATCTTTGTGCTGCAGAATACCCTTGAGAATCCAGAATTAAAAAATTTAAAATAAACAAAGCATGACTTAGATAATTCTGAGGTTCCGAGGGTATAACTCCCCCTTCTTTATTTTTTGCAGTTGCTGTTTTAAGGTGCTATGAGCCCTTTCTACTATGCCCTGTCTTTGAGGATTATAAGGAATAGCTGTTTTATGTTGAATACCTAATTGGGAACAAAACTGCTGAAAATTTTTTTCCAGTATATCCTGGGCCATTGTCTGTTTTTATAATTTTGGGCTGCCCCATGACTGCAAAACATTCAAGACAATGTGCAATACAATGTTTACTAGCTTCTCCAGATTGTGGGGAGGCCATGAGGAAACCAGAATAAGTATCCACATATTTAAGTTTGCCAAAGTTAGCTATGTGAGTAACATCCATCTGCCACAAGTGATTAGGTAGAATGCCTCTAGGATTAACACCTAGATGTGGTATAGACAAAGTTGTAGGACAGATGAGATATTGCCGGACTATTTGTCAAGCAGCTTCACGGGTAATCTTAAATTGAAGTCTAAGACTATTACTATTTTGATGATGTAAGGCATGAGATAGTTCAGCTAACTGTTCTTGAGTAAAAAATATTCTAGTGGCCTCATAGGCTTTTTCGTTTCCTGATGTTAGAGGCCCAGGTAATCCAGAATGAGCATGAATATGACCATAGCATTTATGGTCTCTGTATCTGATTTTTTTGAATGGCTTGAAATAGTCCTTGTACAGTAGAATTACTAGTCCCAATAAATGATACTGTCCCAATCAATTGTAGTGCTCTTACCACATACTGACTATCTGAATATAAGTTAAATTCTCTGGTACCCACTTTGGTTATAGCTATGAGTACAGTGTTTAAATCTACCTCCTGGGCTGAATGACATCCTGTTTGCCAAGAGGTAGTGACTCCATTGATAGTGTAGGCTGCAGGACCATTAGAGGACCCATCAGTAAAACTCAATGTTGTATTAGGCAGAGGGTCCTTGGCTACCCTTGTGGGAAAAATGAATTGATGAATACTAGCAAATTGTAATAATTTGTCTTTGGGATAGTGTTTATTGAGCTTACCCTTATAGTTAGCCAGTGATATAGCCCAAGAGTCACTATGCTGAAACAACCAATCTAGCTGCTGTTTAGAGTAAGGTAGACAAATAAAATGTGGCTCTTTTCCTAACAGTTGACATGACTCAGTGTGGACCATATGTATCAGGATGGCAATTGAGTCATGATATGGAGTGAGAACTCTTTGAGGAGACACAGCTAAATGCAACTACAGTAAAGGCTTTTCCTGATACAAGACAGCTGTAGGGGTGTGCTGTGTAGGTAGTATATATACACCCCATTCCTTAGTATAGTCACAATAAGCTACTTGTTGTTGAGAAATAGCTTCTTCAACTTTGCTGAGTGCAATTCGACATTCACCTGTCAATGTCCTAAGCGAAGTTGGGTCAGGATCTCCTCTAAGAATATCAAACAATGGCTTTAACTCCCCTGTAGTAAGTTTAAGATAAGGACGAATCCAATTAATGTCTCCTAATAATTTCTGAAAATCATTTAAGGTTTTTACATTATCCTTTCTCAACTGTACCTTTTGACAAGTAAAATAATGTTTGTGCAATTGATATCCTATGTAAGAATATGGAGGTTTTTGTTGTACTTTTTCTGAAGCAATTACTAATCCCTGCCTTTGAAGGCCTTCCTTTATAGTAGCAAACGCAGCCAGTAACTGTCCTTCATCAGGATGAGCCAATAAAATATCTTCCATGTAATGAATTATGTACACACTATAAAATCTCTTTCTGGTTGAGTTCAATGCTTGGGCTACAAATTTTAGACATAAAGTTGGACTGTTGACCATGCCCTGTGGTACTACTCGCCATTGATATCTTCCCATAGGTTCTTTTTAATTAGTAAATGGCACAATAAAGGCAAATCTTTTACAGTCTTGAGGTGACAAATGAATAGTATAAAAACAGTCCTTCAAATCAATAATGATTTTGTAATTATTCTGAGGAATAGCCATTAGTGAGGGCAAGCCTGGTTGTAAAGCCCCCATTAGCTCCATTGTCTCAATTACTTTCTTGAGGTCTTGTAACAACCTCCATTTCCCAGATTTTTTCTTCATGACAAATATTGGTGAATTCCAAGGTGAATTGGAAGGTTCAATATGGCCACTATCCAACTGTTCCTGCACCAGTTGTTCAGCAGCTGTGATTTTTCCCTCATTAAGGGGCCATTGATCAACACAGACATGGTCCTCAGATTTCCATCGAATAGGATCAGCAAGGGTTGCAGGGGAATCAAAAGCTTCTCCTAAAAATACCCTAGCTCAGTTCGAAGTGGGCGCATTTTAGGCTGTAAGGGTTGAATGATCCCTTGACCTTGTTTTTCCAGCCCCTGTTTGGGTAAAAGACCTTGCTTTCACATTTGCCTTGTAATACCAGGACTTGGACTATAAAGATAAACTCCCATCTGTTGCATCACATCTCTTCCCCAGAGATTAACAGGCAAATCAGGTAGAACATAAGGTCGAAACTTTCCTTGATGTCCCTCATCATCCTGCCACTGTAACATAAAACTACTTTGTTGAGGACAGTTAGTTTGCCCGATGCCTTGTAAAGTAGTTATATCATATTTTTTGGCCCAACCCTTTGGTCAGTATTTTTCAGATATTACTGATACATATGCCCCTGTATCTAAAATTCCCTTGAAAGTCTTTCCATTAATTTTTAAAGTCATTTCCTGCCTTCCCTGTTTAATGCTTTGAATCCAATATACATCTGAAGACCCAAACCTTGATTACCTCTGGTTTGTTGTGTTCTAATTTGACCTGCTTTTACTACCAGAATAAGAATCAGTTGTGCAATTCTTTGTTCTGCATTAATTACAGTAATGCCATTAGGTGCATGTGACATTATTTTTATTTCTCCAGTATAGTCCTCATCTACTATCCCTGGAGCCACTAATAGACCTTTCATGGTAGTACTACTTCTCCCTAATATTAATCCTGTTGTGCCTGGAGGTAAAGGACCATACACTGCAGTAGACAGAGCTTGCATCCCCATCTCAGGTGTTAATACTGTGTAGGTGGAGGAACTGAGGTCCAGTCCTGTGCTGCCTGGGGTTGCTCTGAACAGTTCACAAACGGATTTCCCCTGTTTCTTTGACTGTCCATCTACAGGGACGGTCCGTGCAGTGCCCCATAACATTGTTGCGGGGCCTGGGGCTGGCCCTATGTCCAGTTTCCCTGCAGTGGAGGTAAATTATTTCCCTGTTTGTCCGTTTTTGATCTGCAATCTTTAGCCCAATGTCTCCCTTTCTGACATCTGGGACATATTCCTGGCTGAGAACTTCCTTGCTGCTGATTCTAATGAGTAGGTCATTGTTTTGCCTGATGTCCCTTTTGACCACATGCAAAACAACTTCCAGGTGGCCCTGACATTCTTTACCCCCTTTTCTTTTGTTGCTGGAATAACACCTCCTTTACTGTTTTTCCTTGCAATGCTGTGGCTAAAGTTAAGCCTTGTACACAGGATGGCCCAATATCAGAACAAAGTCTAATGTAGTCAGAAAGACTACCCTTCTTTCTAAAAGGTCTTATGGCCGCTTGACAAACAGAGTTAGCATTCTCAAAGGCTAATTGTTTTATCAATAACATACCTGACTCTCCATCACCTATTGATTTCCCTGCCATTTGTAATAATCTGGACACAAAGTCCTGAAATGGTTCATCTGGTCCTTGCCTATTTTTTGATAAATCCTCTGTTTGGCTGCCATTTGATGGCAACTTTCTCCATGCTTTTAATGCAGCTGCATTGGTTTAAGCATAAACTGCAGGATTAAATTATAGCTGATCATTGAGGCCACTATATTGACCATCCCCAGCAAGCATTCCAAAGGTAATAGGAATATTCTGTCCTCTATTAAGTTCAGCAGTTGTTTGACATTGCTCTACAAACTCAGATTTCCACAGTAAATAATCACCTCCTCCTAAACCAGCTCGAGCTATGCTTTTCCAATCATTTGGAGGGAGAGCATCTGTGGAGATAGCATCCAACAAAGCCTCAGTAAAAGGTGCTGTAGGACCATACTGAGAAAAAGCTACTTTTAATGCCTTTAACTGTTTAAAAGGGACAGGCTGATGCATTCTTTGTGCTTGACCATTTGCATCTTGTTGTTCAAAAATAGGTATAACATTTGAAAACCTTCCAAATCCTCTTTTCTGTCTGCTGCTTTTCTTAGAAACATCTCTAAGGGAGAGGACCCAGGAACCCATAGAAACTCCTTATTGGGTTGTGGGGGAACCCTTAATGGTTTTAATTTAGGGTCCTCCTGTATCGCAGCTATAACTGGAGTTCAATCTGGAACATCAATCAAAGGAGGATCAAGGCCAGCCACCACTGAAGGTGTTTGTGATGGTGGTACTGGCAAAGGCAAAGGCACAGTTAAAGGCTTACAATCCTTTTGCCTTATTTGATCTGACAAGTCAACTATTAATTTCCTTAATTGACAGATCTCTTCTTTTAGCTCCTCACATGTAGCATCTGCATTATTATGTATAACTGTTTTCCTGGTCTTAACCATGAATATGTCATCATCTTTATGATATTGAGGAGCAGCCTCATCTAAAGCTTCTTGATCTAGAGGATCTAGACCATCAAAGGGATCATCATAATGAAGATCTTTTTCCCTTGTTAACAGAACCTGCTCTTTCTGCTCTTTGTATGGACTCTCTTCCTCAGGGGATAATAATTCTATTGGAGGAGCTGTGGGTGTTACTTCTGACAATTGAGCTATGTCTGGACAGAAAGGACTCTTGTTTTTCACTGGCTCACTCCATTTATGTCCTTCATGCTTAGGATCTAAACAGACCCTAATTAAGTTCCACAAAGAGAAAGAATCTACAAGAACCTTTTGTGGTCCATGGGCAGAATAATAATCTTGTAATTTTTTACCAACCTTGGGCCAAGTTTCCAAATTTACAGTCCCTTCTTCAGGGAACCAAGGGCAAATTCTCTCTATAAATTGTAAAAAATTTTCTAATTGATTTTGCCCTACTTTAGTGCCTCTAGAGCGAAGCATATTCTTAAGTACTTGTACAAAAAGCTCTCTGCTATTTCCTTGCCCCATAATTTCTTACTCTCAACTCTAAACCTAACTGCACTCCTTACCTTAATTCCCGAAGTCCACAACTTCCAGGGGCAGTGTCCTCTACCATTGTCCCAGGTTTTCAGGTCCCTGTTTGGGTGCCAACTGCCGGTACCTACTGGCACTATATGGGTACCTGAATGAGGGGGTGAGGCTAAGAAAAAGACAAGAGACTAAAGATGGGGTCGGGAGGACTACAGTTCAAGACTGCAGCCCGGAGTTCATTGTAAAGCTCATATTTACCCAGCATAATTAAGGAAGTTACTGTATACATGATTTTGGCAAGCACAGCAATTTAACTACACACCTTTTCTTCTAAACTTCTCACCCGGCCAACTTCCTTATACCCCTCCTGCCCCCTTCTAGTTCTCAGAGTATTAGCAGACTCTGGACTGGGTGTCAGCAGTCTGTTGACTTTCCTGTGATATTAGGCACCAGTAGTCTCTTGACTGTCCTATGGTATTTCTAGACAAGCACTTAAACAAAAGGTCAGCAGTCAGTAAGTTTAATTAATAGTGAAGAGGGGACTTATTGAGCTATTCCCACATGAGACCCCTGCATTCAGGTGAGCTTTAAGAAGGCTATGCTCATATGAGACCCCTGCATTGAGGTCAGCTTTTAGAAAGCTACACTCATATGGGACCCCTGCTTTCAGGTCAGCTCCCAACAAGTGACAAGGAATATCTGTGTTTCTATGTTGTCCAGTTTTCTGCAGCTCTCCAGTAATATCCTTTTAAGTTTCTAAAACTGGGGCATAATGTGCTTTCTGCATTTTACCAGGCGTTTTCTCAAATTGGACCCACACCTTTCTTGCACTCTTGCCTGATGTTGTAAAGTGATTTCCATCTGTTTATTCCAGATCAGTTTGGCTTTCCTGTGAATCCTCAGGGGATTCTAACAGTGTGCTTTGGTGTCATTACTGCACTATGGAAGGCATTTCCACTGTGTGTAAACATTTCTCTACCTTGTCTTCTCCCATTGAGAATCGATTTTCTCCAGTGTTCAAACCATTCAGTCCAGTTTACTGTTGCCTTTCAGTGAATTCAAAGTTTAAAGATAATGTGCTTACTGTGCTTAAGCACTGCGTTCCCCACATTGTCAAAAGCCTTTCTCTTCTCTTTCCTGAAGTTCTACAGTGATTTTCACTTGTTTTAAAACTACTTGGAATAAGGACTGTTTCTTGCAGGGCCTTCTTAGTTGTTTCCAAAACTCTGGTATAGTGCACTTTCTGCTCTATGCCAGTGATTTGCTCGCATTGTACTCAAAACGCTCTACACTTTTCTTTACAGTGAGCGAGCACTGATTTTCCTTGTTCTCCATTTCACACACTTTCACGGGGCTCTTCATTGAAGTCGCAGTGGTTTGTCTCACTGCCAGAGTGTGCTTACAGCTGCAATTCAGCTGCTTACTGCTGCAATTCATGTCTGTACCCACATGGTACAAAAAGGTTTCTATCCTCTTTCCTTCCATAGAGAAGTATTTCCTGACTAGTCAGTCTTCTTTATCACTCCTCTTTTGTGATTAACCATTGGTTTCTAAAACTGTGGTATAGTGCGCTCTCTGCACTTGCCATGGATTTCTCGAATTCTGCAAACATCCTTCTGCACTGTTACCTGATTATTAGAAGTGATTTCCAACCATCATCCCAGTGTTTAATTTTATCATCTTTTTAATTTTGCCTCCCAGCGAACTCTCAGGGGTTCTGAGCCTGAGCTCTGCTGCTATTATCTGCTCTATGTAAGGCATTTCTCTTTGCATGAACATATTTCTAAACTCTTTCCTCCCTTAGCAAAGAGATTTTCTCCCGTTTCAGATTCGTAATTTCAGAGTGTTTCCGACAGTGTGCTGTAGGGTGCTAACTGCTCTTAAGCACGGATTTTATATCATTGTCAAGCACGTTCTCCACTCTTTCCGCATGTTCCCAAGTGATTTTCACTGTTTTACACACTATTTGGTATAAATAACTACTTCTTTTCCAGGAGTTCTCAGTTGTTTTCCATACTGTGTTGAGGCATAGAGTGTGCTTCCTGTTGTATGTCAGGCATTAACCCGGATTACATAAACACCTTTCTACGCTCTTACCTCACAGTGAGATGGAAGTGATTGACACTTGTCTTCTATTTCAGTGTCCTGTTGCTTTCGAGAGCATCCTCGGTGGTTTCTCAAACTGCTTGAGAGCATTTACTGCTGTATTTCAGGGTTTATTTTTTCCTCAGATTAAAACAGCCTTGCAATACCCTTTCTTTACACTGAGAAATCATTTCATGAGTTACCTCAGTATTTTGTTCAAAGCACTGCTGCCTTTCAGTGATTTCCTATAGGATGGCTACAAAGGTGCTACAGTGTGCATTGTGTACTTGACAAGGGATTTTCTCACATTGTACATTCCTCTTTCTTGCACTCTTCCCTGATTGATACTAGGGATTCCAACTCTTTATTACCGTTGAGATCTTCTTTCAAGTGAGTCCTCAGGGGTTCCTAACACTGTGCTAAGGTGCGACACCTGCGCTATGTAAGGCATTTCCCCTCATTGTATAAACATATTCCTACATCTTTCCTCATGTTCCAAAATCACCTTCACTTGTTTACCAACTATGTGGTATGAGTGACTGCTTCTTTTCAAGCATTTCCATGTGGTTTCTGACACTGTGCTGTGATGTGCTCACTGCTCTGCTGCAGGGATTTAGCGAAATTAAACAGACACCTTTCCACACTATGCGCAAATTGAGCTGGGATGTACACTTGGTTCCCAATGTTCACTCCGTTCCGTGCTCTTTCAGTGAATTCTCAGTGTTTTCACACACTGCCATGGTCTGCATTCTGCTCTATTTTAGGTTTTTTCCCCGTATTATACAAGAGAAATTTCCATACGCCTCTCTCACAATCCGAAGTGATTTGTCTGCCCCCTAACTACATTCTCCAGGGCACTGTTCCTAGTAACAGAATTCCCAGTAGTTTCTAATATTGTAGTGTATTGTGCTCTCTGCTGGTTGCCACACACTTCTCACATTATCCTTACACCATTCTTAAGTCTTTCGGAGTCTTGCTAAGTGATTGCCAGCAGTTTTCTTCATGTTTATTATGTTTACTTTTCTTGCAAATGAATTCTCAGGGCTTCCAACCCTGTGCTAAGGTGCGATCACTCCTCTATGTAAGGCATGTCTCCTTATTGTAAAAACACATTTCTACATGTTTTTTCATGTTCCAAAACGATTTTCACCTGTTTGGAAACTATAGGGTGGAAGAAATTGTTTCTTTTCAAGCATGTCTTCCCGGGTTCTAACACTGTGCTGTGGTGTGCTTACTGCTCAATTTCAGAGACTTACCGAAATGGTACAAACACGTTTGTGTACTCTGCTCAAAGTGAGATGTGATTTGCACTAGTTTGCAAGGCTTTTGCTTAATTCCATGCTCCTCTCAGTTAGTTCTCAGAGTGTTCTCACATTCCTATAATGTGCATGTAGCTCTGTTTCAGGGTTTATCCCGCAGTGTACAAGAACATTTCTATATTCTTTCCTCGCAGTGACAAGGCATTTCCATTACTTTTCTAGGTTGTCCAGTTTTCTGCTGCTTTGCAGTGATTTCCTATAGGGTTTCTAAAACTCGGGTATAATGTGCTTTCTGAATTTCACCAGGCATTGTCTCATGTTGTACCCGCACCATTCTTGCACTCTTGCCTGTTGTTTCCAATTCATTTCCAACTGTTTATTCCAGATAAGTTTGGCTTTCCAGTGAATCCTCTGGGGTTTCTAACAGTATGCTTTAGTGTGATTACTGCCCTACGAAAGGCATTTCCACTGCGTGTAAACATTTCTCTACCCTCTTCTCCCATTGGGAAGCAATTTTCTCCTTTGTTCAAATCATTCAATCCAGTTTATAGTGCCATACAGTGAATTCAAAGTTTCAAGATAAAGTGCTTACTGCGCTTAAGCACTGCGTTCCCCACTTTGCCAAAGGCCTTTCTCTTCTCTATCCTCAAGTTCCACAGTGATCTTCACATGTTTTCATACTACCTGGAATAAGGACTGGTTCTTTCAGGGCCTTCTTAATTGTTTCCAAAACTCTGGTATAGTGCACTTACTGCTCTATGCCAGTGAATTGCTCACATTGTACTCAAAACTCTCTACACTGTTCCTTGCACTGAGGAGCACTGATTTGCCTTGTTGTCCATTTCACTGACTTTCTCAGGGCTCTTCAGTGAAGTCTCAGTTTTTTGTCTGACTGCTGGAGTGTGCTTGCTGCTGAAATTCATCAACTTACTGCTGCAATACAAGTCTGTACCCGCATGGTACAAAAAGATTTCTATCCTCTTTACTCACATTGAAAAGTATTTCCTGACTAGTCCGTGTACTTTGTCATTCCTGAGTTCCCATTGTTTTCTAAAACTGTGGTAGAGTGCACTCTGTGTACTTTTCCATGGATTTCTCGAATTCTGCAAAAATCCTTCTACTCTGTTAACCAATTATTAGAAGTGTTTTCCAACAGTCATCCCAGTGTTTATTATATCATCTTTATAATTTCCCACCCCAGCGAACTCTAAGGGGTTCTGAGCCTGAGTTCTGCTGCTATTAACTGTTCCAGGTAAGCAATTTCCACCCTTTGCTTGTAAATATTTCTACACTCTTTCCTCCCATAACAAAGTGATTTTCTCTCTTTTCAGAATCTTGATTTTAGAGTGCTTCCGACAATGTGCTGTAAGATGCTCTCTGCTCTTAAGCACTGCTTTTCCCTCATTGTCAAGCTGTTTCCCCATGTTCCCTAGTGATTTTCACTGGTTTGCACATCATTTTGTATAAATGACTTTTCTTTTCAAGGAGTTCCCAGCTGTTTTCAACACTGTGTTGAGGCACAGAGTGTGCTTCTTAGTGTATGTCAGGCATTAACCTGGATTGGATAAACACCTCTCTATGCTCTTACCTCCCAGGGTGAAGGAAGTGATTTATACTTGTCTTCTATTTCAGTGTCCTGTTGCTTTTGAGTGCATCCTCCATGGATCCTCACACTGCTCGTGAGTGCTTACTTCTGTATTTCAGGGTTTTTTCTCACGCAGATTACTATAGCCTTGCTGTACTCTTTACTTACACTGATAAATCATTTCCATGTGTTACCTCACTAGTTTATTCAATGCACTGCTGTCTTTCAGTGTTTTCCTATTGGGTGGCTACGACTGTGCATAAGTGTGCTTTGTGTACTTGACAAGGGATTTTCTCACTATACACTCCTCTTTCTTGCACTCTTCCCGAATTGTTAATAGGGATTTATAACTCTTTATTACCGTTGAGATCTTCTTTCCAGTGAGTCCTCCTGGTTCCTAACACTGTGCTTCGGTGCGGCTCCTGTGCTATGTAAGGCATTTCCCCTCAATGTATAAAAACATTCCTATATCTTTCCTCATGTTCCAAAATCACCTTTACTTGTTTTCCAACTATGTGGTACAAGTGACTGCCTCATTTCAAACATTTCCTAGTGGTTTCCGACACTGTGCTGTGGTGTCCTCACAGCTCTACTCCAGGAATTTACCCAAATTGAACAGATACTTTCCACATTATGCGTAAAGTGAGTTGTGATGTACACTCGGTTTCCAATGTTCACTCCATTTCGTGCTCATTTCAGTAAATTCTCAGTGTTTACTCACACTGCCATGGTGTGCTTACTACTCTATTTTAGGTATTTTCCCCGTATTGTACAATAGAAATTTCCATGCACTTCCCTCACACTCAGAAGTGATATCCCTGCAGCTTAAATACTTTCTCCAGGGCACAGTTCCTAGTGGCAGAATTCCCAGTAGTTTCTAAGATTGTAGTGTAGTGTGCTCTCTGCTGGTTGCCTCACACTACTCACAACATGCGCACACCATTCTGAGCTCTTTCTGGGTGTTGACAAGTGATTGCCAGCAGTTTTTCCTCATGTTTATTACATTTATTTTTGTTTCCAGTGCAATCGCAGGGCTTCTAACCCTGTGCTAAGGTGCGATCACTCCTCTATGTAAGGCATTTCCCCTTATTGTATAAACAAATATCTAAATGTTTCCTCATGTTCAGAAATGATTGTCTCCTGTTTGGAAACTGTAGGGTGGAAGTAACTGCTTCTTTTCAATCATCTCCTCTGGTTTCTAACACTGTGCTGTGGTGTGCTTACTGCTCAATTTCAGAGACTTACCGAAATGGTACAACCAACTCTCTGCACTCTGCTCAAAGTGAGATGTGATTTGCATTAGTTTTCCAAGGCTTTTGCTCAGTTTCGTGCTCCTCTCAGTTAGTGCTCAGTGTGTTCTCACATTCCTATTGTGTGCTTGTAGCTCTGTTTCAGGTTTTTCCCCACAGTGTACAAGTACCTTTCTATATTCTTTCCTCGCAGTGACAAGGACCTGCCACACCTGCTGCACCTGTGCCCCCAATAACAAGGCATTTCCATGAGTTTTCTGTTTTTCCAGTTTCTGCTGCTTTGCAGTGATTTCCTATAAGTTCTCTAACTGGGGTATAATGTGATTTCTGCATTTTACAAGGTGTTGTGTCATATTGCACCCACACCTTTCTTGCATTCTTGCCTGATGTTTCCAAGTGACTTCCAACAGTTTATTCCAGGTCAGTTTGGCTTTCCAGTGAATTCTCAGGTGTTTCTAACAGTGTGCTTTGGTGTGATTACTGCCCTATGGAAGGCATTTCAACTGTGTGTAAACATTTCTCTACCCTCTTTCCTTCCATTGTGACATGATTTTCTCTGGTGTTCAAACCATTCAGTCTAGTTTCCTGGTGCCGAACTGTGAATTCCAAGTTTCAAGATAATGTGCTTACTGCTACAATTCAGCAGTTTATTGCTGCAATTCAGAACTGTACCCCCATGGTACAAAAATGTTTCTATCCTCTGTCCTCACATTGACAAGTATTGCTTGACTAGTCAGTCTAGTTTATCACTCCTGTTCTGTGATTTCCCTTTGGTTTCTAAAACTGTGGCATAGTGCGCTCTCTGAACTTTGCCATGGATTTCTCGAATTCTGCGAATATTTTTCCACACTGTTACTTGATTATTAGAAGTGATTTCCAACAGTCAAACCAGATTTTATTATATCATCTTTTTAATTTCGCACCAGAGAGAACTCTCAAGGTTCTGATCCTGAGCTCTGCTGCTATTAACTGCTCCTTGTAAGGCATTTCCAGCCTTTGCATGAACATATTTCTACACTATTTGCTACCATATCAAAGTGGTTTTCTCCCATTTCAGATTCTTGTTTTCAGAGTGTTTCCTACAGTGTGCTGTAAGGTGCAAACAGCTCTTAAGCACTCATTTTCCCTCATTGTCTAGCACCTTTCTTCACTCTTTCCCCATGTTCCCAAGTAATTTTCACTGGTTTGCACACCATTTGGTATAAATGACTACTTCTTTTCAAGGAGTTCCCATTTGTTTTCAACACAGTGTTGAGGCACAGAGTGTGCTTCCTGTTGTATGTCAGGCATTAAACCAGATGGCATAAACACCTCTCTGTGTTCTTACCTCACAGTGAGAAGGAAGTGATTTACACTTGTCTTCTAATTCAGTGTCCTGTTGCTTTTGAGAACATCCTTGTTGGTTTCTCAAACTGCTGCAGAGTGCTTACAGCTGTTTTTCAAGGTTTTTTCCGCAGATTACAGAAGACTTGCTGTACTCCTTCCTTACACTGAGAAATCATTTCCATGAGTTAGCTCACTAGTTTCTTCGATGCACTGCTGCCTTTCAGTGATTTCCTATAGGGTACCTATGACTGTGCTACAGTGTGCTTTGTGTACTTGACCAGGGATTTTCTCACATGGTACACTCCTCTTTCTTGCACTCTTCCCTTATTTTTACTAGGGATTCCCAACTCTTTATTACCATTAAGGTCTTCTTTCAAGTGAGTCCTCCGCGGTTCCTAACACTGTGCTACGGTTCAGCTCCAGAGCTGTATAAGGCATTTCCCCTCATTGTATAAACACATACCTACATCATTCCTCCTGTTCAAAAGTCACCTTCACTTGTTTTCCAACTATGTGGTAGGAGTGACTGCTTCTTTTCAAGCATTTCCTAATGGTTTTTCACACTGTGCTGTGGTGTGCTCACTGTTCTACTGCAAGGATTTGCCTTAATTGTACACGCACCTTTCCACACTATGCACAAATTGAGCTGTGAGGTACACTCGGTTTACAATGTTCAATGCATTTCGTGCTCATTTCAGTGAATTCTCAGTTTTTCATCTCACTGCCATGGTGCTTACTGCTCTATTTTAGGTATTTTCCCCATATTGTACAAGAGAACTTTCCATACACCTCGCTCACACTGTAAAGTGATTTCCCTGCTGACTAACTTTTTTCTCCCAGGCACTGCTCTTAGTGACAGAATTCCCAGTAGTTTCTAAGATTGTAGTGTAGTGTGCTCTCTGCTGGTTGCCATACACTTCTCACATCATGCACACACCATTCTGCCCCGTTTCAGGGTCTTGACAAGTGATTGCCATCAGTTTTTCCCCTGTTTATTACATTTACTTTTGTTTCAAGTGAATTCTCAGGGCTTCCAACTCTATGCCCAGGTGCGATCATTCCTCTAGGTATGGCATTTCCCCTAATTTTTTTTAATTTATATTTATTGTTCAGATTATTACAGTTGTTCCTCTTTTTTTCCCCATAGCTCCCCTCCTCCCATTTCCCACCCCAACCTCTGTCCTTGCCCCCCCCACTGTCCTCATCCATAGGTGTACAATTATTGTCCAGTCTCTTCACGCATTCCCAACACCCTTAACCCTCGAAAATTGTCAGTCTACTCCCTTTCTATGCCTCTGATTCTATTCTATTCACCAGTTTATTCTGTTCATCAGACTTTTTATTCACTTAATTCTTAGATTCACTGGTTGATATATATTTGTTGTTCATAATTTTTACTTTCCTTTTTCATCTTCCTCATTCTCAAAGGATACCTTTCAGCATTTCATATAATACTGGTTGGGTGGTGATGAACTCTTTTAGCTTTTTCTTGTCTGTGAAGCTCTTTATCCAACCCTCAATTCTGAATGATAGCTTTGCTGCGTAAAGTAATTTTGGCTGTAGGTTCTTGCTATTTATCACTTTGAATATTTCTTGCCACTCCCTTCTGGCCTGCAAAGTTTCTTTTGAGAAATCAGCTGACAGTTGTATGGGTGCCCCCTTGTAGGTAACTAACTTTTTTTCTCTTGCAGCTTTTAAGATTCTCTCCTTGTCTTTTGCTCTTGGCATTTTAATTATGATATGTCTTGGTGTGGCACTCCTTCGGTTCCTTTTGCTTGGAGTTCTCTGCGCTCCCTGGACTTGGAAGTCTATTTCTTTCACCAGGTGAGGGAAGTTTTCTGTCATTATTTCTTCAAATAGGTTTTCAATATAATGCTCTTTTCTCTTCTTCTGGCACCCCTATAATTCTGATGTTTGTGCGCTTGAAATTGTCCCAGAGACTCCTTACACTATCTTCATACTTTTTGATCCTTTTTTTTTTCTTCTTTTCTTTTTTCTTTTTGCTTGTCCCGCTGGGTGGGTTTTGCTTCTTCATATTTCATATCTTTGACTTGCTTCTTGTGATCCTCTTGTTTGCTGTTGGATGTCTGTATAATATTCTTCATTTCAGTCAGTGTATGATTCATTTCTAGTAGGTCCTTTATCATATCCTTGAGGGTCTCATCAAATTTATCGGCAGTCTCTAGCATTTTCTTGAAAAACCTAATAACCGTGGTTTTGAACTCTATATCCTGTCATTTTCTTTCCTCCATTTATATCACTTGTGGCCTGTTTCTTTGTCTCCACATTTTGGCTGCATCCCTTGCTGAGTTAGGCAATCACTGCAAGGGATTAACCTCTAAGCCACTTGGTTATGAGAGTCAGCTGTGTCTACAGTGGGAGAACTTCTGTGCTTGAGACACCCTTATGGGGCTAGAGTTGTTTCAGTGGAGCTTTTATGCTCACTGCGTCTGCCCAGAGTGTGTTCCTTGTGGATCTGTTTTGTTTAGGTTAGTCCCACTCTGGCCACTGGGTGGGGCTGGCTCCTGTATCTTTAAGGAGGTGTTGAGTTAGCTTGGGAGGGGTGAGACCTCGGGGAGTTTGCAGGGAAGTGGGGAGCAAATAGCTATGGCACTTTTTAGTGGTGCGCTGAGAGACACCAGGTCTCTGTGTCCTGTGGTAATTGCTGCAAGCAACGCTGAGAGAAACCCGCTTTGAATTTTTTCCTGGTGCCAGTCTGTCCCCCTTCTCTGCGTGTCTGGGTCCTTAGAAACTCGCTTGGAACTGGAGTTCAGAGCCGCTGGGGACTTGTAGCTCTCTCCATTTTGGAAAAGAACCCCGACCTCCGGCACCAGCCCTTCCCCGAGCCCCGTGCGCGCGCCTCCGTACCTCTGTACTTTGCTTCCGCTGCTCCTCTATGTCTCAGACTCTTCTCTAGTTGTAGGATTTTCACTCAGCCAGCCTTCCTGTGGGTGCGAGTGGTGTCCGTGTGTTCTTTTGGAGGTTTTTCTGAAATAGTTGTTCACGACTGCATTGACAGTGTCTACCCTATGCCTCCATCTTATTTCTCCCATTTCCCCTTATTGTATAAACTCATTTCTACATGTTTCCTCAAGTTCCAAAACGATTTTCACTTCTTTGGAAACTATAGGGTGGAAGTAACCGCTTCTTTCAAGCTTGTCCTCCTGGTTTCTAACACTGTGCTGTGGTTTGCTTACTGCTCAATTTCAGAGACTTACGGAAATGGTACAAACACCTTTCTGCACTCTGCTCAAAGTAAGATGTGATTAGCACTCATTTGCAAAGGCTTTTGCTCAGTTTCGTGCTCCTCTTAGATCTCAGTGTGTTGTCACATTCCTATAGTGTGCTTAAGCAGTGTGTTCCCCACATTCTCAAACGGCTTTCTATTCTCTTTCCGCAAGATACACAGTGATCTTCACATGTTTTCATACTACCGGGAATAAAAACTGCTTCATAAGGGCCTTCTTAGCTGTTTCCAAAACTCTGGTATAATGCACTTACTGCTTTATGTAAGTGATTTGCTCACATTGTACTCAAAACTCTCTACACTTTTCCTTATAGTGATCGAGAACTGATTTGCCTTGTTCTCCATTTCTCTCATTTTCATGTTCCCAAGTGATTTTCACGGGTTAGCACACAATTTGGTATAAATGAATACTTATTTTTAAGGAGTTCCCAGTTGTTTTCACCACAGTGTTGAGGCACAGGGTGTGCTTCCTGTTGTATGTCACACAATAAACCAGATTGCATAAACACCTTTCTACGCTCTTACCTCACAGTGAGAAGGACGTGATTTACACTTGTCTTCTATTTCAGTGTCCTGTCACTTTTGAGAGCATCCTTGGGGGATTCTCAAACTGCTCGAGAGCGCTTACTGCTGTATTTAAGGGTTTTTTTCCGCAGATTACATAAGCCTCGCCGTACTATTTGCTTACACTGAGATATCATTTCCATGAGTTACCTCACTAGTTTGTTCAATGCACTGCTGCCTTTCAGTGATTTCCTATAGGGTGGTTACGGCTGTGCTACAGTGTGCCTTGTGTACTTGACCAGGGATTTTCTCACATGGTACTCTCCTCTTTCTTGCACTCTTTCCTGATTTTTATGAGGGATTCCCAACTCTTTATTACTGTGGGGAAGTGCTTTCAAGTTAGTCCTCCGAGGTTTCTAACACTGTGCTATGGTGCGGCTCCTGCGCTATGTAAGGCATTTCCCCTCATTGAATAAACAAATTCCTACATCTTTCCTCGTGTTCCAAAATCACCTTCACTTGTTTTCCAACTATGTGGTATGAGTGACTGCTTCTATTCACACATTTCCTAGAGTTTTCTGACAATGTCCTTTGACGTGCTCACTGCTTTACTGTAGAGATTTCATCGAATTGAAAAGGCACCTTTCCACACTATGCGCAAAGTGAGCTTTGAAGTACACTTGGTTTCCTATTTTCACTCCGTTTCATGCTCATTACAGTGAATTTTCAATGTTTCCTGTCTGTGCCATTGTGTGCTTACACTCTATTTTAGGTATTTTCCCCGTATTGTACAAGAGAAATTTCCATACTCCTCCCTCACACTATGAAGTGATTTCCCTCCAGCCTAACTACTTTCTCCAGGGCACTGTTCCTAGTAACAGAATTCCCAGGAGTTTCTAAGATTGTAGTGTATTGTGTACTCTGATGTTGGTCACACAATTCTCACATCATGTGCACACCATTCTGCACTCTTTCGGGGTCTTGACCAGTGATTGCCAGCAGTTTTCCTCAAGTTTATTATGTTTACTTTTGTTTCAAGTGAATTCTCAGGGCTTCCAACCCTGTGCTAATGTGCAATCACTCCTCTATGTAAGGCATTTCCTCTTATTGTATAAACACATTTCTACATGTTTCCTCATGTTCCAAAACAATTGTCATTTGTTTAGAAACTATAGGGTGGAAGTAACTGCTTCTTTTCAAGCATCTCCACCTGGTTTCTAACACTGTGCTGTGGTGTGCTTACTGCTCAATTCCAGAGACTTACTGAAATGGTAGTAACACTTTTCTGCACTCTGCTCAAAGTGAGATGTCATTTGCACTAGTTTGCCAAGGCTTTTGCTCAGTTTAGTGATTCCCTCAGTAACTTCTCAGTCTGTTCTGAAATTCCGATAGTGTGCTTGTAGCTCTGTTTCAGGGTTTCTCCCACAGTGTACAAGAACCTTTCTATATTCTTTCCTCTCAGTGACAAGGCATTTCCATGAGTTTTCTCTTGTCCAGTTTTCTGCTGCTTTCCAGTGTTTTCCTATAGGGTTTTTAAAACTTGGGTATAATGTGCTTTCTGCTTTTTACCACGGGTTGTCTCACGTTGGTTTGATTACTGCCCAATGGAAGGCATTTGCATTGTGTGTAAACTTTTTGTACCCTCTTTTCTACCATTGTGACGCGATTTTCTCCTGTGTTCAAACCATTCAGTCCAGTTTACTGTTGCCCTTCAGTGAATTAAAAGCTTCAAGATAATGTGCTTACTGCGCTTAAGCACTGCGTATCCTACATTTTCAAATGCCTTTATCTTCTCTTTACTCTACTTCACCACTGATCCTCAGTTGTTTTCATACTACTTGGAATAAGGACTGTTTCTTTCAGGGCTTTCATTGTTTGCAAAACATTGGTATAATGCACTTACTGCTCTATGTCAGTGATTTCCTCACATTGTACTCCAAAATCTCTATAAATTTCCTAACAGTGAGCGAGCACTGATTTGCCTTGTTCTCTATTTCTCTCACTTTCATGCGGCTCTTCAGTGAAGTCTCAGTTGATTGTCTCACTGCTGGAGTGTGCTTACTGCTGCAATTCAGCATCTTACTGCTGCAATTCAGGTCTTTACCTGCATGGTACAAAAAGGTTTCTATCCTATTTCCTTCCAGTTGTTTTCAACACTGTGTTGAGGCACAGAATGTGTTTCCTGTTGTATGTCAGGCATTAACCCACATTGCATAAACCCCTTTCTACGCTCGTACTTCGCATTGAGAAGGAAGTGATTAACACTTGTCTTCTATTTCAGTGTCCTGTTGCCTTTGAAAGCATCCTGAGTGGATTCTCAAACTGCTTGAGAGCTCTTACTGCTGTATTTCAGTTTTTTTCCAGCACATTACAAATCCTTGCTGTACTCTTTAATTACACTGAGAATTCATTTCCATAAGTTACCTCATTAGTTTGTTAAATGCACTGCTGCCTTTCAGTGATTTCCTCTAGGGTGGATACGACTCTGCTACAGTGGGCTTTGTGTACTTGACCAGTGTATTTCTCACATGGTACACTCCTCTTCCTTGCACTCCTTCCTGTTTATTACTAGGGATTCCAAACTCTTTATTACCGTTGAGATCTGCTTTCAAGTGAGTCTCCGGGTTTCCTAAGACTGTGCTACAGTGCGGCACCTGCGCTATGTAAGGCATTTCCCCTCATTGTATAAACATATTCCTACATCTTTCCTAGTGTTCCAAATTCACCTTCACTTGTTTTCCAACTATGTGGTATGAGTGACTGCTTATTTTCAAGCATTTCCTAGTGGTTTCTGACACTGTGCTGTGGTGTGCTCACTGCTCTATTGCAGGGATTCACCCAAATTGAACAGACAGCTTTCCACACTATGCGCAAAGTGAGGTTGATGTACACTTGGTTTCCAATGTTCACTCCGTTTCATGCTTCATTTCCGTGAATTCTCAGTGTTTCATCATACTCTCATGGTGTGCTTACTGCTCTATTTTACGTATTTTCACGTATTGTACAAGAGAACTTTCCATAGGCCTCCCTCACACTGTGAAGTGATTTCCCTGCAGCCTAACTACTTTCTCCAGGGCACTGATCCTAGTGACATAATTCCCAGTAGTTTCTAAGATTGTAGTGTAGTGTGCTCACTGCTGATTGTTACACACTTCTCACCTCATGCGCACACCATTCTACCCTCTTCTGGGGTCTTGACAATTGATTGCCAGCAGTTTTCCTTATGTTTATTACGTTTACTTTTGTTTCAAGTGAATTCTCAGGACTTAGATCCCTGTGCTAAGGTGCGATCACACCTCTATGTAAGGCATTTCCCCTTATTGCATAAGCATATTTCTACATTTTTCCTCATGTTCCAAATCGATTTTCACTTTTTGGAAACTAAAGATGCAGTAAGGGCGTCTTTTCAAGCATCTCCTCCTGGTTTCTAACACTGTGCTGTGTCGTGCTTACTGCTCAATTTTAGAGACTTACCGAAATGGTAGAAACACCTATGAGCACTCTGCTCAAAGTGAGATGTGATTTGCACTAGTTTTCCAAGACTTTTCTCAGTTTCATATTCCTCTCAGTTAGTTCTCGGGGTATTGTCACATTCCAATAGTGTGCTTGGAGCTCTGTTTCAGGGTTTTTGCCACAGTGTACAAGAACCTTTCTATATTCTTTCCTCGCAGAGACAAGCATTTTTCTTTTTTTTCTTTTTTTTATTACATAAAGTTTTACGAAGTTTGGTACATATATGTCTTTTTTCTCCTGCCCTTCTGCCCACCTGTCCTACCCCCCAGTGTTTTTTGTCCATTATTTATGCTTAAATGCATGCACCAAAGTCCCTTGTCTGCTCTGTTACTCCCTGCCCCCAATGTTCCTGTCCTTGTTGCTGTAATAAGACAGTCTGCTTGATGCTGCTCTGCCTCTGTGTCCATTTTTGTTCACCTGTTCATAATGGTTATTATTATCAATAGATGAGTGAGGACATGTGGTATTTTCTTTCATTTACTGGCTTATTTCATTTAGCATTATGTTCTCCAGCTCCATCTATACTTCTGCAAATGCTAAGAACTCCTTCATTTTACAGCAGCATAGTATTCCATTGTGTAGATGTACCACAGTTTTCTAATCCATTCATCTGCTGATGGGCACTTAGGCTGTTTCCAAATTTTAGCTATGGTAAATTGTGCTGCCATGAACATAGGGATGCATATGTCCTTTCTGATTGGTGTTTCTGGTTTCTTAGGATATAGTCCCAGAAGTGGGATCACAGGGTCAAAAGGGAGATCCATGTTTAATTTTTTGAGGAAACTCCATACTGTCCTCCATAGTGGCTGCACCAGTCTGCATTCCCACCAGCAGTGCAC
>PVJC01019002.1:0-30717 GCA_004026665.1 Murina feae
AAGGGGACAGCTGCCTCTTCCAGTTGTACCGGCCAAATCAATCCTGGCAATCACTGAGATGCCAGATGCCACAGCCAGACCATCCCCACATCCAGGCAAATGAAAGAGGAAAATGATAACGGAAGGTTCAATTTTGCTAACTCAGAAAAACAGAGCCCTGCCAGCATCTTCTCTGGAGAATGGTTCAGTGATTAATGATACTACATACATTCTTTTCATGCTAATCTATTTCATGTTGCAATTACAGAGAGAGGCTGAGAAAGACCATTCCACAGGCAAGCATGCAGCTCGGCTTTCAAGGAATGAATGTAGACACACCAGTGAACAGCTCAGATCTATATGTCAAGCACAGCAAACTGTTGTGATCATCATTTTATTCTGAGTACTTACAATTCTATGCCACCTTTTTATTAGCCTACATGTCTCATTTCTCTGGTAGATGTTGCCTGTGAAATATTTTATCATGTTCCACTTTGTGAATTTTGTGATTAGGTCCTGTAGGATGCCACGGTTTTAAGGAACCCATATGTTATCTTCACTGCTCTTTGCTTTCTTAAATGAATTCGAGTTCTTTTCCCAAATTATCTCCCTCTTTTGTTTGTTTTAGGAAAAGTTACACTTGTTATGATAGTTGAGCTTGTGTGATGACATTTTATAGGCACGTGACGTTTTCTTCACAGGACTGTAATACAGACTCTGCGTTAACGTACAACAGTTCAAATAAGCACAGAAATCATATACACAGTGGAACAAAAGAGCCTAATTGAGCAGTTTCATAACCTTGCTCAGAATTCCCTCACCACCACTTTAGATAGAATTGCTTTTATTTTAGCAATGTTCTTTTAATTAAGTCCCAAACATCTAAAACATGGCACATGTAAATATGTATTATAAATCCTTAATTATGAGGATCGCTAAGCATCCATGCAACTTCCTGCCCCGGAGATAGATTCTTTTTGTTTAACGTCAGCCAAAATTCCCAGCTAAACGTGAATGATGGGAACAATGTTAAACTTTGCTTACAATGCCCTTCTCTTGGTACCAGTATCACTTTACGGCAATGTCTCCAAGAGTTGAATTATGCTTCAATTTATCTAGTGCTTTTAAAGCCAAACTCTCCCCTGCAATTTTCTGCTGTCACTACCATGTTCAGAAACACTAGCACCCTGGGAATGACTAGAAGTTGAGGTAAGTGTTGCAGACCCTGAGGTCTTCATGTCATACCCTAGAAAATAAAGCACTTTGCGATCAAAAAAGGGCAACCTGTCCCTCTCCCCTCTGTTGAGGGTGAGTTTAAACTGGATCCCAAAAGTCCTCTTGCTATGTTAAAATCCCACATACTCTGTTAAAATCATACTGAAGACTATTCTGATATGGTAGCAAATAAGAAAAAATATAGAAAATATTCTATATTCCAACAAATTATATATTATTTGGAATAGAGAATGTTAATATATTATTCCAAATATCATTTAAAATAATATCAATTGCCCATGTAGGGGCAATTGTTTTCCATTTCTCTACCATTATGGATTGATCCCAATTCCTACCTACAACATCTTCCAGGATATGCAAGCCACACATGAGTACACACACACACAATGACGACAATTTAATCTCAGCAACTCATTTCCCTTACAGATTATCAACTTAGTTCTTTCCTTTTGCTTGGTTATCTGCTGATCGATATATTTTAAAAGACAAACATATATTAACAACTTTGAAAGCTAAAGTCTTGAATATCAAAACATATTCCATCTTTTGGAGCAAAGCTACTAGCCCAGAGGGAATTTTAATTTCCTCAGATTTTTCAAAAATAAAATCTCTCCCTTGGCTCTGGTATAGCAAAGGTAATCACTTATTATTGACGGGAAAACCTGGGGCCCTCAATTGGGGGCCATGGGTTCAAATGTCTGTTTCATGTCATCCAAGCATCTACCAACTCCAGTCCCGAGGAGAGTTTATCAGTTTCCTCATTCAGAGGGCATTTACAACTATCTCTGTACAGCCTGGCTGGCGGGGTTCAGTGGTTGAACATCGACCTTTGAACCAGGAAATCACCATTCATGTCCCAGTCAGGGCACATGACCAGGTTGCAGACTCAATCCCCAGTGCGAGTGTGCAGGAGGCAGCCAATCAATGATTCTCTCTCATTGCTGATGTTTCTCTCTCTCTCCCCTTGTCCCTTCCTCCCTATGAAATCAATAAAAATCTATTTAAAAATATCTCTGTATAGTTTATAACTGCAGAGTATGTCGAATAATAAAATTACAGGTTATAATTTGTCTAAAAACTACACAATAAGTGTAAAAAAAGGCAGGTGAATTTATATATTTACATGCTGTTTCTAAACTAATATCAGCCTATGACCTCACTTGTAAGTACCATAATTGCCAGTGGGAAAGAAGTGGTAATAGATACAAATATGTCTTTTACAATCGAAAAGTACATAATATCTTATTGTAGAGCACTGCTAAGTAATGAGAGGTACTTAATTAAAAAAAAAGTAATTAGAGCTTTAGGCCAACTGATACATATCATACCATTTTTCCCTTTGTGATTTAAAAACCTTAGAGGTAAATTTCATCACTTCTCTATTAAATACTTATGGCATTAAAATTTTTATAGTTACTAATTTTAAACTACTTAAGATGTCAAATGTTTTCAGGCTTCACTCACTTTTCCAATTATTACATTGGAATGACTCATTAACTGTAACATAAACAGGCTCATTTTTACCTCCTGTTATGCTATTTCTCCAGTTTTATTATCAGAGTACCACTTTTCAGTGAAGTGTGATGGAAATTCAATGGGAGAAAAACATTACATACTCTTCCTCTTCCAAATACCCATTTTCCTCAGGAGAACTGAAGCAATAATGATCATTTGTAATGGATTTTACATGTGCATTCTTTTCTATTACATAATACCATAGTTTCAGGTACCATGTAAGTGAATACCTTGGCAAAAGATATTTTGGGGGGAAATTTTATCATCCAAAAGTCAACTAGAAATTGAAAATACCTTCACCTGGACAGTATCATCTCAGATTTGGTCCTTACCAACACAGTGTCTCCAGGACCCTGGAGAGCAATCAGCACTGAGAAGGGTCTAAATTCATAGATTATAAACAAAGAACAATAATTCTACTGGAAAAAAGTAACATATATATGTATACACACACACACACAAATACACATATGTGTACATATGTACATGTGTATATGTGTGTACACACACACACACACACACACACACACACACACTAGAGGCCTGGTGTATGAAATTCATGCACGGGTGTAGTTCCTAGGCCTGGCCAGCAATTGAAGCGCAAGCATCTGGTGTGGAAGGGCAGGTCGCAGCTGACCTCTGGGCCCTGGGCAGAACACATAGGTCCCTAGACCCCTTCATTTCCTCTCTGCCTGAGTCACCCCGCCCAAGTCCTCATGTGGAGATGCGATGAGCGTGGCCGGATGCCACAGGGCGCAGTGTGGACCTCTGGGCTACCCAGTGGAGCCGCAGGGAAGCTGGGTGGGCAGCCCACTTTCTCCCGGCTGGCCTTACAGACTGGTTCCTGCGTGAACCCACGGGGTGCCCAATCAGCCCCTACAGTCTAGGCCTGGCAGTCCAGGTGGCTGCGGTCCGGCTCACCCTGAAGAGGCCACGTGGGCACCTGGCACCTGAGCGCAGGAGCTTCCCTGGCATCATGTGGGAAGGCAGCAGGGGGAGTGAGAGTGAGCTCAGCAGATACCCTGCATTCTTACCGCACCTCTGACCCCGTCACCCCTGCCCCCAGGTTGCCAGCAAGAGGTTGCAGCCTCCCGCCCAGGCGCCACAGGAGGTTGGTCACTGCCACCCACCCCCAGTTCCCTGTCCCAGCCCAAGGCCTGCCAGCCACTGGTCACCATCTGCGATGTGACCAGAGCCTGCCAGCTGCTGGTCACTATCTGCGGGGCAACAAGTGGGCTCGGCCGCCCGCCCTCCCCCTCCCCACGGCCTGGTTCCCTCCATTCCTGGGAGCTGGGCAGTGGGCCCTGCCCCCTGCAGCTGCCACAGAGGGACGCCGACTGCAGGACGATTGATCCGGGCCGGGCTCCCAGCCGCCAGCACAGGTTGCTGTCTGTTGGGTGCCAATCAGCCCCCCACTAGCACCCGCCTTGGCCTCATGCCACCCACTCACCTGCTCCACCATCCAGCTGGGGTCCCACTCTTGTTGGGGCCCATGGGGTCAACAGCACCTTCACTGCTGCCCACTGCCAGCACCAGGTTGGCCATGCCCACCATTTTCCGTGCTGCCCCCTGGTGGTCAGTGCACATTATAGCAGGTGGCCGAACTCCCGGTAGAGGGACAATTTGCATATTAGGCTTTTATTATATAGTATATGCAGACAATTACAGCCTTAGAACAAATTGAAAAAAATATTTAAATGTTGGAATCTCAGACATAAAAATTCCCCCCAAAAATAACTAAGAAAATAACCCTATGGTAAATGACATCTGTTATTTAGAAACACAATTTATTGTAACTTGGAGTTCTGAGTAAATAATATTCTCTCTCAAAACTTTTTAAACCATTTTAAAGAAATCAAAGCCTTCAAATTACAATATCAATCTTCAGGTAAATTATTTCATTTAAACACACTCAGTTAAGTGGGGCTTTTTGATGAGTTTACTTTTCCTTTAAGTAGAACTTTTCAGTGATAGTCACAGTTCTACTAAAGCTCCATAATTTTTGTCTGCATTTACTTTGGGGCATTTATTTCTCTTTTTGAGATTTTTATTTTTAAAGTAACCAAAATCAACTTATCTTTGCATTTGATGCTGTAATTGAAGACCTGTTTTCAAAGATGTGTTCGTTAAAGAGTATTTCTGAAAGTTTCTAACTGAAAGACCAATTACAGCAATTATTAATCTATGACAATTCACCCCACTACCACCAGCAACACAGATCATTTCACCTCACAAATGTGGTTAATTCATGAAGCATCTCCTATTTTAAGCACATATTCTCTGATGGATTCACTATTCCCTATTATATTAGTCAACTTGGAAAAATTGCAACGATTCTAGATAAATACTAAACAAATTATTGAGGCCACAATTTCTAAATCAATAAAAATGAAAAAATAAATAAGCTGAGCAATAACTGAAACACCAGGCTACTGGAAAAATCTGGTCAAAGCCTGCATTATTTTCACCAGAAATATTTACCTACCAATCTGAATATGTATATCTGGGATTTATGTAACAAATGGGAAAAATCCTTATTATTCTTCCTGCTGTTTTCAGGGACTAATCCATTCTGTAAACTTCAAATCACTAAGGAGGAAAGCAAAAGATTTTTAGAAAGGATAGAGAACTACTTCTTAGATAACCTTGGCAACCTAAATATTATAAGATGCATTAGTTGATAATATGAATGTCCAAATATTGATTTATCGAAGGTAAAAAGGATTCAAATTCTAAATATAGTACCAAATTGTGAAAAATAGGTATTTGTCAAGCAGGACTGATATTCTGTAAAAAATATTAGAACCATGTAACGTGAGTGTCACCCTTATTGTCTATTCAGAGTGAACAATAATGAACCCCATCACAATTCTTGTTGGCACTCAGAGTAAGTCGCACTTCAGTGAACTATGAAACTGTCCTAGGTTGTCTTTGATTTGGAAATTGGTCTTTTTTAAGATATAAATATTTATTAGAGATGAAACATTACAAACAGTATTATGAAAAATAAATTAGTTTAACATACGTCCATATATTTTGGTTAAAAAAAATACACTATAATGGAATTTCAATGAAAAAAATTTTAAGTATTACACCCTACTATAGTTTTTAACTTAAACTTTTTAAAACACTGTAGTAAAGGGTATAATGTATATAAAATGAGGCCAATCACAGTTCTTGTAGGTGAAAAATACATACAATTCCAAATAGAGAAGGCATTTACATAAAATTAATTATCTTGGCATGAGTTTGTTTTTAGGCACCTGCTCAATTATTATGAATTCTCAGTGGGAAATGCTTAAATGAAAATCTAGTTTTCAATTTTTTTCTAGAAAGTTTAACAATTTCAGAATTTTTAGGAAGCTATTACTCTAAAAATCACAAGAGAAGAAAACACTTCCAATGAGATCATTTTCCTCAAACTCACATTTGGAATCACATTTTGGTGATTCCAAATGTGAGTTTCTCATTAGTATGGACTGGAATATTTTATACTCATGAAAATATAAAATAGCAAAGGAATTCATAGTCAAAATATCTAAGATGCAATTACTTATACACTTTATTGAATTTCTTATACTAATGGGATTACTTGAGATTGAAAATGCCCCTTTAGCAACCAAAATTGCTGAAACTTTACAAATAGTTATAAATTATTTGTACTCACTGAAATAAAAAGATTTCTGAACAATAAAGCCTTTATAAGGAAACTTATAAGGAAATATTAACTGGAAGATTTCTTCTGTTATAATTCCTGGCAACTCTAGTGATTACCTTCTGTACCAGAACTCTACAAGTGTGTATTTGTGTGCTAGATAATTAAGACTAAAGTTCATCATAGCAGTATAATTTATATACTGTCCATGCCTCAACATTATATTATATTGTATATTATTTAAATCAAAAGTCAACAATTTTTTCCTACAAAGGGCCAGTTAGAAAATGATATTATATAGGTCCTTATATAAGAGAGAAATAAATTTTAAGAAAATTTTATTGATAAATTTCAAAGCATTATAACTGAGTATGAATTTTTGCCAAGTATGTCTACTAATGAAAAGAATAGATAACTGAAATTTGAATTTTACTAATTATTTTTTGCCAAAAATAATTCTCCTTTTAATTTTTCCTAACATTTACAAATGTAAAAACCATTCTTAGACTAGTGGGTCAGATTTGTTCCATGGACCATATTTTACCAATCTTTGAGCTAAATATTACATTATCTTACAACTGATGTTCTATTAATTTGTTTTCACTCAAGAGTTAAATTAATTCAATCTTGATGTAGAGATTCACTCCCATTAAGGAATTATTTCCATGTGATACAAATTCCAAAATTAATTTTAGAAGACTTTAAAATGTTTATTCCTTAGCGTAAGCACTAGATATGTGACAGTCATATGTCTGATTCCCATGCTAGCCATGAGGTGTAGCAACCACATAGCTAGAAGCTGTTCCTATGAAAATGATTGAGGATGCAGGCACTCAGGAGTGGGAAGAATGCACCAAAATCATGCTATTCATGAAACTCCTATTGCTATTGGAAAAGTGAGTCAACATGCATGCTCACCTTTATGTCTACAGCCCAGCTACCTATGCACTGCATCATACAATTACATTTTATCAGTACTTTACTGTTATATTCTAGTTCTTTCTTGCTCTGGATAGGAATGTGGGGGAAGAAGAAGAAAGAAGCAGTTTCAGAAAAAATTACAAGATTGCATTTTAATAATCTGAGGATCTGTCCAGGTGCATTCCACAGTCCACAGGAATGATCCTCTGCTCAAGCAATCACCTTTATTGCTGATTTTAATATACTCTTTAGTATTTCCTTCAGGGTAGGCATCAGGTATAGCCTTTTTATCAGTTAGAGAAAACAGAGAATGCAGGGAGAAGTTCACTTCTAATTAAGTCAGTCATAGGCTACTTGGTGAACAGTGACTAATCTCAGAGTGAGGCTCAGTATACCTGAGGCAGAGAGCCTCCATTACATAATCTGTAAGAATAAAAATGAAAGCAAAACTACTAGTTACCTTACTACCTACAACTGTTCCTTCTTCTGTGGCAAGTCAACCCTACCCCCAAGAACATCTTAATGGTCAGAAAGAAACTCTGGGTTCACAAGAACAATTATAAAATAAAGAGATGACTCTCTTCTCAGGGCATGTCTCTTAGTAGCAAGTGAAGACACCAACAGCCTGTGCAACTTCTCAAAGACCAAGCCCTTCTATAGGAATCTAACTCCCTATTTTCATGAAAGGGACCAAATAATAACCAACTCATCTTGCCCAAACAAAGAGGAAAGACCTGGGGCTGGTTCGCTACTTTTGTAATGTCCAATAGGGCCCTAGTATTTTATCTTTTGACAGAAGAGGAGCAAGCAGAAACACCAAAAATGTAAGCACATGGTCCTGGTGGTTTAATATATTTGTATACATATATACATATGAACATAAAATGTTGGGGCAAGAGTAGGTTTACAGTTGTTTTCATGGACATTATTACAATAGTTAATAAATAATAATACAAGAATAAATTCTGTTTCGCATACTCACAACTGTAAATGTACTTTTGCCCACCCCTGTACATATGCATGAACATGTATGTGTATGTGTGTTTGTTTGCATAGAATCTTTCTAATGTAGTTTCCTGTTGATTAATCAGATCAACTAACATTCAAATTGAAGTGCATCTAATCTCTTGGCTCAGAGCCCTGTCCCATGAAAGCTGTCACACGCAGCCGTGGGCTCACTTGGGAGAACAGACTTGCCCCTGGTGAGCCCAATGTAAATAAAAGACGAAGACCTTTGTTATTCACAGGAAAGTCTGACCTTTCATATTCTTTGTTTATATGCAGTTCTCTGCTTTAATATTGGTATAATGCCTTTTAATATAATGCCTTGTTCAGAGTAATTATTACTGAAGTTATTGTGTAACACTTTAAAAAATGCTATGCTGGTTGATGGTCACTGAACCCCAATCTTGCTGGTAAACATGTATGTTTGTTCTTCCAAAAAGGATAAAACATATGAAGTACCATGGTAATAGGTAGACTTTGTTTCCTTCCTTTCAAAAAAAACAACTTACTAAATATTTTAAGGTAAAATAAAAGTTCGGAAATTTTTTATTTTTATACTCTGCTGCAAATCACACTGCCAAAGTGATATTAAAAAGAAATTACTAAATGCAACTTTAATTATCTGAAGTCATTTAGTTGTATTTTTGACACTTTAAGAACTTCAACTCAACATATGGTAACCAAGAACTCCAACTTATATATTTAATACTCCGAACAATTTAAAATTTTATAGGTTCCTTAAGTTTATCAAATGTTTAGAAGAACATTAAAATGCTTCCTGAACAAACCAAGGCTGGTGGAATAGAGACCCAGGATTCAAATTTTAAGTGTCAGAGACAGACTCAGCCAGAGCTAAGGACCCATGAATATCTGCTCTCCTCAGATCCCAGCCACTCATCTTTCCTCTACTAACAAGATACATTTCAAAAGAAAGCTATTTAACGTTAACGTGCCTTTCATTAGACCTCAAGAAAACAAACAAATGTAAACAACTAGTATACCAATCAATCGCATCAATATGTTTCAAACCTAAATACGGGCGGTGCACTGAAAAGACAGGACTGCATCCAGGCCAGACTAAGGGAAGGGCGCTGCAAGTGATGTGCATTACATTGTAAGAGTGACCTCTAGTGCTTCCCTTTTTTGTTGAACTTCAGTAGTTGGAGAATGAATTATTTATGCCTTTTCTACAAAACTTTGTGTGTGCTTGCGTTCTGATTGTTCATTGGCTTGATGCAATATTTGTCACATGCCACCATTACAGCATTCCAAGATTTTGACTTGGTAGCAATATGCACGTTTTACTAACTCCTTGGATTCTTCTGACCCAAATTGAAACTGGATCTGAAACAGTGCAGCATCTGAGTAAAGTTCTCTTTCTTTCAGAATGATAGACATACCGTGCCATTAAATGAGCTACTAGTAAATGCACACACAAAATCACAGTAGCCATGCAGTATAAATGCACACTTCACTTGTACCCAGTAAGGGTGTTTAGAATATTCCCATAACAGAGCACTTTAGTGTACTCAAAGGATGTGCCATAGCAAACACCGTGTTACTACTAGCTTTAGCTGTAACCACGCCAACTTAAACCTGGTTACACGGCAGCAAAATAAACCCCTAAACAGGCCCCATACTGCTTTCTTGAAAAAGCACATGAGCTTTTCCCTTTAAAACCCAGGACACATGAAAAGTTGCATTTTCAGAGCTTGTTTATCATTAATCCAAGAGGAAAAAAATTCTCCCAGTTAGACATTTTTCAGCCAAATGCAACTTTTAAAACTTTTTCTATCTCTAGTAAAAAGTGAATACAGGGAATTTCTGCCAAATTATTTTGAGTAATATTTAAATTAGAAATAAGGTCTTTATAAGTTTTCCTTGAATCGACTCAGAATCAGAGTATTCAATCGCAAATTTCTCAAATTAAAAATTCAAATCACTAAAGAATACCATTTTGGAAAAATCACCAGAATGTTTTTCCTTTAGCAAAATGCAGGACTCGAGCCCCGTCTTCCAGGAGTGCTCCAGCCTCGTCCTTTCAGCTGTGAGGGCACAGCTCCTAATGCTGAGGTTCACGTCCACCAAGTCTGCTCCTGAATCCTGCAGTGCATTCAGTTAGGAGCCTGGCATCATCTTAAAGATGCAACCAGCAATCCAGCTGCCAAACTGCAAACTTCAGAAATCGCAGCTAATGCAGCATCATGGAAAGTCTGCCAGTTGTTTTCTTGTTAGACTTAATTCCAATAAAATTCAGTAACCCTAAGAAAGGAGGAAATGGAGACATTCACAGGCTAGTCCCTGGTTAAGATGCTAATTGAATGCTTTCACTAGAACTTGAGCTTTCTCAATGAATATTCAAAAACGACAGAATAAGGTTCTGCTCATAGACAAAAAGAGAAATGAGACTTTGCATATTTTGACCAGACCAAGAAGAAAGACAGGTGTGAACCCAGACATATTTGGAAAAGGTTTAAGTGATGCTTCATTTAGAGCAATATGCTTTGCAGCTATTTCGGTCGCAAATAATAATCATAAAAACAACAGAATGAAAGTTGGAAGAGAGCCGCCCCCCCTGCAAGTTTAAATCATTTGCTGTGTACTTACAGGAATTCCCAGCTCTGACCCTGTTCCAGTTTAGAGAGGATGACAGAAGTAGCATCGTGAGGACAGCTCCGGTGACTGACCCCATGCTCACGTTTATCCTGCTCCCCCGAAAGATCTTGAGTAGCTCTCCCAAAGCTCCAGTCCTGTTCACAGCCCCTCTGCCAGTTCTGTTTTCAGCACCTCTGGGTCTCTCAGCCTCACTCCCTCCCTCTCCTTTCTCCAATCCTCTCTCTCTCTCTCTCTCTCTCACGCGCGCGGGTGCACACACACACACACCACAACCCTGACTCCTCACTAAAAAGCACCCAGCGTCTTTCCTAACAAGCATCCACGCCGCCGAGGCCACGCCCACTCCTCCCAGCAGCGGTCCCACAAATTGACAGCAGCATCCCTCCTCCAAATTCACCGGCGCTCAGAGCTCCACCGCGCAGCGCTGCTGATGAAAGCTGGACCTGGAGGCGCGGCCTGCCGCTCCTGGGCTTCCTCGGGGCTCCCCCTCCCTCTCCTCTATTCTCCAAGAAGCCTTAACCCCTTTTTTCCCCTCTGGAGATGTGGGTGGGGGGAGGGGCGAGGCGGCAGAGCCTCCTGATTTTCTGGAGGTCTTGCCTTTGGCAGGGCCAGTCAACTTACTGAGCTAATTCCTGAATATCCGGGAGGGCATCCAGGTAAAATTGCGTTCTGTTTCATAACAAAGGCATAAAATATGACAGAGATAACTAAGCAGTGTTGGTACATTGTTGGTAAAACTGTCCTAAGGGAAAATACTTGCTGTTGTTTTTCTCTGTATAAAACTATCCTCTTTAGCGATGGTGCCAGGATTTTATTATAAAAATGCCTCACATGGAAACAGACATTCCTGTTTAGCCAAAATTTTAAATCATCTGATAATAGTCTGCAAGAAATTAACATTTCTTCTTTTAGTACATCAGGTGTACAAATTCACACATTAAATGCTGTGCATACATTTTGATGAATGCATTAGGCTGTGAATTCTGTTGCATTCTACAATAAAATTCTTCAATAACAATTCCCAAGAAACCTTATATGAAAAATGATGGGATACTGAAGAAAGGAAACCACACACACATACACATATACTCACACTCAACCTAAACAATATACAGTTGTAATTCAAATGATCTAATGAGAAAAGTTGAATTCAGAAGATAAAGAACTACAGAAAAATTACTTTTCTAATAGCTGATCCATAGCTACTGCCATTTCTTGAACAGAATATTAAAATATGTAAATAATGGAATTGGTATCACATAATAAGTGTAACATATTGTGTCATAGAGAATAAATAATCTCTTTAAAATAAGTGTCAAGATATTTAACTGAAAATGTACCAGATTTTGTAAGAATAGAAATACTAGAGTTCTCAAACATCTCTTGGTGATTACAAATGAGGAGAAACATAAGCCTTTAAGCAACAGCAGCCTTGCTATGGAATGAATGAAATCAGGGGAAACGACAAAAGCATCCTCCTGTATAACAAGTGTGTTTAGCTCTTCCCAACAAAAAAAGCAGAAGAGATATTTGTGCTTTTCTGATTTTACAGATGAATAAACAAGAGCAGAGAATGTACTGACTTCAAAAGGTCGTGGAGTTAGTAAAGTGCTGAGAATTGGACTTTGTTTTTCTGACTCTGGTTTTACTGCTCTCACACTAGGACTTACTGCCCCCAAGTTACAGAACACCTCCTCCCTGACCCCTGTTAGTGGGAATGAAAACCTGAGGGCCCAGAAAAGAAAAAAAAAAGAAAAAAAAAAACAGCAATGGAAAAGGGGCCATTTTTTAGTATTTACTCTGTAGTCCTAGGCCTACACCCCTGATTTTGCTCTTTTTAAACATATGTAACAGAAAAAAAAAGATACAAACTGTCAGCTTCTGTTAATTATTGAAGGGGGTTACATTTTACTGAACACATGCAATATGTCATTTGTCATCTAATCAAATTAGGGTAATCCCTGAGGGAAATGTCATTGTGCCTATCTAACAGAAAAGAGGCTAAACCTCAGTGAAGTTAAGCATGATGTTAAAGTGCTACAGTGAGTTACAAGAGAGGGAGCTGGGCTTGGCATCCTGGTTTACAAAGCTCTAAAATCATTACTTAAACTGACTCCACACTGAGCAACAGGATCTCAGGCTCTCTGGGACAAAAAAAAAATAAAAAATAAATGTTGTCCTCCTATTAAAAAGTTATATTTAATTTTTTCCTTAGAACAAATTAGAGAAAAAAATTAAAAGGATCAGTACACATATCAAAAATGAAAAATAACTGAACCTTTCATGCCAATAATAACTTCTTTAGGACAAAGTGTAAATTATCATAGCAGCCATTAATAATGGATTTTTCCATATCAGTGGGCTATGGTAATAGAATGAGCTGAAGGCTGGCACTGGAAAGAAAACCTGAGCATTTCAGACCATGGCAACACCTGTCCCTGCCTGAGGGCCACGGAGGGGAGAGTTGCATGGGCAAAGTGAGGCTCTGGGAAGGGCTTGGATACTGTATGGAGAATCCTCGCTATAAATTCAGCTCTCACTGTGGTTCTAATTAAGTGCCTCAGTTACTCTGTTCTTCCATTTCCTTTTCTTAAAAAAAAAAAAAAAGATATCATGTATGACAACCCCCAAAGAGGGCCTGGCACTTAGTAGGACTACAGAGAGTGGTGGTGTGAGCAGGCAGTGCTGGAATCTGGTAGCCCAGGCTCAATGTCTGCTCCACTGCACCCCCAACCAGCTTCACGCTCTTGGGCAAGCAGCTTATCATCCCTGATTCTGAGTTTCCTCAACTGCACCAGAGACAATTAGAGTATCAACCTCATGGCTGAGACAATGTTTGTCAAGGGAAGGCCCCTAGAGTCACACATTCAACATTGTTATTGTATGATAACACACTTAGTTATCATATTGTATGATAACAGCTCATTTTGCACAGATGAGAAATCTGAGGAGCAGAGGAATTACAACTCCCCAGAAGTACACAACCTATTGGTGGCAGAAAAGGGTTGGTCATTAAGACAAACTGACTTCTCCCTTCCCACCATAGTGGTGCTTAATGTCAAAGGAAAAAAAATAAAAAGAGTCTGAATGGGTAAAATCAGAAAAGTGTGGAGACCTCATTTTGTACATTACTGTACTGCTGATTCAGACATCACGAATCACTTCTCCGTGTGCATGCATTTGTGGTTATATTTTCCACCAGTTAAGATAAAAACAACTGCTGGTGCTTAGGGTTTTGGCATATGCATATTATGGGCCATACTGTGTCTGGGAAAGCATTATAAATCAAATCAAAATGCTACCACTTGTAAAATACGGCTTTTCATTTTTTCTTGGTACAACTTGCCAGAAAACTATGCGTACGTACCACCATAGGGGTACACAAAGGCTCCTGGACTGTAGTTCAGATTGGAAAAGAACCATCAGGCTATAGTGGAACAAAGTCACATCAAAAGACTAGGTAGAGACTAAAATGTGACTTCTGTATGCAGGTAGTAATTGTTTTATCTGCTGCCTGAACCTCTGATCTGGTTTCTGGATTTCTTACAAAGACAGTTGGTCAATATAATTTTGTTTAGTAACCAGGAAAAGGAAATAAACTTCCTATTCTGGTCTTGTGCTAACAGTCACTACCCAAAATTGATTATTTCAAAAACTAAAATATACTTGAGGTGTGATATTGTCATTTATAAGAAACATATATTTGGTCATTCAGATGACCAAAATATATTTCTCATATACATTTTGTCTTCCTTCATGATTCCTGGCTCACTAAAACCCCTGGAATTTTCACTGATAAGATCAGTTTTCTTTTGTTATGATAATGAGGTGATTTTTGGAAAGACCTTAGGATAACCTAAGGGGAGGGAGGGGAGAAGGATTGTTGCCAGGAGAATGAACAACTTGATTAGACTATTGTAACTACAGTCCTCCCAGCCTCTTATTCCCCTAACAACTCCTCCCAGACCTCCTATTCCTGTGCAAACTTCAAGGAGAGGAGAGGCTGAAGATTGAGTTCAACTGCCAATGCCCAATGATTTACTCAGTCATGACTGTAATAAGGCCTCCATAAAACCCCCAAAGTACTGGGTTGGAAGAGCTTTCAGGTTGGTGAAGACTTGGCGATCTGGGAAGAGAGGTGCCCCTGGGAAGAGTATCAAAGCTGTGCACCCTTATGAGGCAGAAAAGTCAGAAGAGGGAACAAAGGCCTCAAGCTCTACCCCTGTCCCTTTCCATCTGTGCAGGAGCAAAGCATACATGACAGTCACTGACCACTAGTTACCCCACTTACCACTCCCCAAGTTCCTGTAATCGAGAAGCCCCAAAACAATTGCTATTTGCAGAGGAAGCACAAGAATGAACTGCATCAGCAGTAACCCCACAGGTGTCCAAAGTTGAGGACCATCCTATTTCCTCTCCACTTGCCCATCCTATCTAATGAAAGAGTAATATGCAAATTGACCATCACTCCAACACACAAGATGGTCACCCCCATGTGGACACAAGATGGCTAGAAGGGGAGAGCAGTTGGGAGGGACCAAGCCTGAAAGGGAGGGCAGTTGGGGGCAAGCAGACTGTAGGGGAGGGAAGTTAGGGGCAACCAGGCCTGAAGGGGAGGACAGTTGGGGGAAACTAGGCCTGCAGAAGAGGGCAGTCAGGGGAACCAGGCCTGAAGGGGAGGATAATTAGGGGCAATTAGGCAAGCAGGAGAGGGCAGTTAGGGACAACAAGGTCTGCAGGGGAGGGTAGTTGGGGGCAACTAGGCCAGCAGGGGAGGGCAGTTAGGGGCAATTGGGATGGGAGGGGAGTGGTTAGGGGGTGATCAGGCTGGCAGGCAGAAGCAATTAGGGTAAGATGACCAGATGTCCCGCTTTTTAACAATTTGTCCCACGTCCCACGGTATTTTAAAAAAGTCCCATTTACTCTTTGTAATATTTTAAGTAATAATAAAAAAAGAAAAAGAAAAAGAAAGAACCCCTCCGGTCAATGGTATACCGCTTTAAATCTGGTCACCTTAGGTTAGGGGCAATCAGGCAGGCGAGCAGTTGGGAGCCAGCAGTCCTGGATTGTGAGAGGGATGTCCCAGATTGGAGAGGGTGCAGGCTGGGCTGAGGGATACACACACACACACACACACACACACACACACACCTGTGCATGAATTTCATGCATCAGGCCTCTAGTATTTCATAAAAACTTTCCACCAGACCTCATTGGCATATCTGGTTCTCACAGATCACCACTCTTACTTCTCAAGTACATGCTATCACTTTAATAAATTTACTGCGCTTTGCTAAATCTTTCTTGTTCTATGACAAGAACCTGGATTGGATTGAGGCGTCCCCTGCCCTCCCAAGGGGCTGCAGGGCATTACTTTCACTGTACCTTGCTTGCCCTATGCATCTCTTCCATCTTGCTATTCCTTATATATGAAATTGGTTATCTAGTAAAGTAAAATGTTTCTCTGAGTTCTGTGAGCTGTTCTCGTCAATTACTCGTACCTGGAGAGGGTGTTGTGGGACCTCTGATTTAGAGCCAGTCAGTCAGAAGCACTAACAACCTGGAGATGCCACTGGTGAAATGGAAGGAGGCAGTCTTGTAGAATTGAGCCTTTCACCTGTGGAAAGTGATACTACCTCCCTGTAGATAGCATTAGAGCTGAGTTGAATTCTCAGACACTTTGTTAGTGTCTGAGAAATAATTGCTTGTTGATGTGGAAAAACCTACACACAATGAAATTATTCTCAGAACACCTATCTATGAGACAGCAACATTTTTTGCAAAAGCCCTATCCCAAATATATTTATATTAAATATAAACAATGTTTTTATGCTATAACAAATAAACATACAAAAATATTAACGGTTATCATTGAACTTTCATCAAATTACAATTTTATTAATGATATTTAATTTTATTTTGTAATAAATTTTCATTTAAGTGACTTGACATTCTGAAACCTTAATGATCCTTCAGGAGCCAGCCTGAAGACTGACCCCATGCACAAACAGGACAATAGCAATCAAGACTCAATTACAACAGGAGGATTCACATAAACCACACAAGAGACATTCCTGGAGCACCCAGGCTCAGGTGATCACAAGCTCCCACAAAACACCTACTACATTAGGCCACCCTACCAAGACTGGAAGACACAGCAAATCTACCTAATACATAAAAAGAAAAACAAAGAGGCAGCCAAAATGGGGAGACAAAGAAGCATGCTCCAAATTAAAAAACAGGAGAAATCTCCAAAAAAAGAGCTACATAAAATGAAAGAAAGCAATATATCAGATATAGAGTTCAGTAAAATGATTATAAGGATGCTCAAAAAACTTAGTGAAAACCACAACAGCATTTTAAAAAATGACATAAAAAATAATCAGTCAGAAATGAATAATGTAATACCTGAAATAAGGTATACACTAGAAAAAAATAAATAGTGAGTTGAACAAAGCAGAGGATCAAATCAGTGACTTTACTTTCAGTCTGTGTGTCCTTTTCATTCTGAGGTGGGTCTCTTGAGGACAACATATATATGGGTCTTATTTTCTTATTCATTCAGCTACCCTATGGTTTTTGACTCGCACACTTAACTCATTTATATTTAAAGTGATTATTGATGGGTATGTATTTATTGCCATTTTATTCTTTTAACTATGCTACTGCTCTTCTTCTGCTGCTTCTGCAGAAGACCTTTAACATTTCTTATAATACTGGTTTTGTGGTACAAAACTTCTTTAGCTTTTTCTTGTCTTGGAAACTCTTTATTTCTCCCTAAATTTTAAATGATAGCCTTGCTGGGTAAGTAGTCTTGGTTGTAGGTCCTTGCTTTTCATCACTTTTAATATTTCATGCCAATCCCTTCTGGCTAAATCCGTTGGTGATCTTAGGGGAGCATTCTTGAAGACAACTGTCTCTTGCTGATTTTAAGATTCTCTCTTTCTCTTTAACCATTGTCATTTTAATTATGATGTGTCTCAGCGTGGTCTTCTTTGTGTTCATCTTGTTTGGAACTCTCTATGCTTCCTGCACTTATGTGTCTTTTTCTTTCACCAGGTTAGGCATGTGTTCAGTAATTATTTCTTCAAATAGGTAATTGATCCCTTTATCTCTCTTCCTGATACCCCTAGGATGTGGATCTTATACACTTTGTGTTGTCCCAAATGGCCCTTAAACTATTGTAGTTTTTAAATTCTTTTTGCTGCTCTAATTGGGCATTTTCTGCCACCAAATATTGAAAGAAGAACTAACACCTATCCTTCCCAAACTATTCCAAAAAATTCAAGAGGAGAAAAGACTTCCATATTCACTTAATGAGGCCAGCATTATTCTAATTTTAAAACCAGAGAAAGACACAGCAAAGAAAGAAAATTATAGGTCAATATCCCTCATGAACATAGATGCTGAAATCTTCAACAAAATATTAGCAAACTGGACCTAGCAATACATTAAAAAGAGCATACACCATAATCAAGTGGGATTTATTCCAGAGATGCAAGCTTATTACAATATCCACAAAACAAAAAAATGTGCTATACCATATAAACAAAATGAACAGTAAAAATCGCATGATCAAATCAATAAATGCAGAAAAAGCATTTTTACAAACTGCAGCACCCATTTATGATAAAAACTCTCAGCAAAGTGGGAATAGAATACATCAACCTAACAAAGGCCATATATGACATACCTACAGCCAAAATCATACTCAATAGGCAAAAACTAAAAGCTTCTCCTTTAAGATTAGGAGTAAGATAAGGATATCTGCTTTCACCACTCTTATTCTACACTAGAGGCCTGGTGCACTAAATTCGTGCACGGACAGGGTCCCTAGGCCTGGCTGGCGATCAGGGATGATCGAGGCCAGGCTAATCAGGGCTGGACCAGAGAGGAGGCGACAGTCACTGGCCCAGGTGCAGAAGGAACAGACGCCTGATGCCTACACCGCTATCGTTGGGGTCCCACAACCATGCAGTTCCCTACTTCCCTCCCTCTCCTCCTTCCCTTGCTGTTACATTGCCACCACGGCGGACAAGTGGTGGGCAGATCAGGGCCTGCCGGCTGGGGGGAGAGTATGAGAGGTTGGCCACCAGCCCCAAGGAGGGAGCTGACCCTTGGCCCCCCTGGAAAAGGGGCGACCTCTACTGCCACCCACCCCTAGTTCCCTGTCCCAGCCCGGGCGCAGGTGAGGGACCGCAGGAGGTTGGCTGGCTGGGGGATATTGGCTGTTGGAGCGCACTGACCACCAGGGTGCAGTTACTGCATTGAGCATCTGGTCCCTGGTGGTCAGTGCATGTCATAGCAACTGGTCATTCCTATCGTTTAGGCTTTTATATATATAGATAACACTGGAAGTCCTAGCCACAACAATCAGACAAAAAGAAGAATAAAAGGCATTTAAATTGGAAATGAAGTAAGAGTGTCATTATTTTCAGATGACATGATATAGTATATAGAAAATCTTAAATATTACACTAAAAAACCTACTAGAACTGAAAAATGAATTCAGTAAAGTAGTGAGATACAAAGTAAATACCTAAAAATCAGCTGCATTTTTATACACCAATAATGAACTATCAGAAACAGAATCTAAAATAAAAAAAATCCCAGAGGAGTCACTTAGTAAGTTATATAATGTCTAATCACTGTTGTATACACTAAAACTAATATATAATATTAGATAAAAAAGAAAGGGGGGGGAGAAAATACCATTTACAATTGCATCCAAAAAAATACTTAGGAATAAATTTAATTAAAGATGTAAAAGACCTATACTTGGAAAATTATAATACACTAAAGAAAGAAACTGAAAAATATACAAATAAGTAGAAGCAGGCACCATGTTCATGGATAGAAACACTTAACATCATTAAAATGCCCATACTACTCAAAGCAATCTATCCAATCAAAATAATTCCTATCAAGATATCAATGTCATATTATACAGAACAAGAAAAAATACTCCAAAAAATGTATATGGAACTACAGAAGACCCTGAATATCCAGAGTGATCTTGAGAAAGAAGAACAAAGTTGGCAGAATCATGCTACCTAATATCAAACTATACTACAGGGCCAAAGTATTCAAAATAGCATGATACTAGTATAAAAATAGACATATAGATAAATGGAACAAAATAGATATCCCAGAAATAAACCCAAGCCTTTATAGTCAATTAATATTTGAAAAAGGAGACAAGAACATACCATAGTAAAGACAATCTATTCTGTAAATGGTGTTGGGAGAATTGGACAGATACATGCAAAACATAAATAAATAAAACTAGACTACCTTCTTATACCATGCACAACAATAAACTGAAAATGAGTTCAATACTGGAGGCTAGGAGTGGCAGGGTGAGGTCAATGGGGGGAAAGGGAGACATATGTAATACTTTAATCAATAAAGAAATTTTAATGGATTTAATACTTAAATGTTAGACTCAAATCATAAAAATCCTAGAAGAAAGCAGTAAGTAAAATCTTGGACATTTCTTGTTGCAATATTTTTTCTGCTATATCTCTTCAGGCAAGTAAGCAAGAAAAAATAAAAAAATGGAACTACATCAAACTAAAATGATTTGCACAGCAAAGGAAATCAACAAAATGAAAAAACAATCTACTGAATGGTAGAACCTTATTGCCAATGATACATATATCTGCTAAGGGGTTAATATCCAAATATTATAAAGAGGTTACACAGCTCAATGCCACACACACACAAAAAAAACAATCCAATTTAAAAATGGACACTTTTCTACAGGGGACATAGTGATGGCCAATAAACATATGAAAAGATGTTCAACTATCACTAGTCACTAACCATCAGAGAAATGCAATTTAAAACCACAATGAGATATCACCTCACATCTGTCAGAATGGCTATCATCAATACAAACAAGTGTTGGTAAGGATGTAGGGAAAGAGAATCCTCGTACACTATTGGTGGAAATGTAGATTGATGCAGCCACTGTGGAAAACAGTATGGAGTTATCTCAAAAAATTGAAACGAATACTGTCTTATGGCCCAGGGATTCCACTTCTGGCAATATAACCGAAGAAATCCAAAACACTAATTTGAAAGAATGTATGCTTCCCTATGTTCATTGCAGCATTATCATAATAATAAAAGGCCAAGAGATGTCACGACCAAAATGACCCAGTGAGCGGTTGTCATGAGGTGGCACTGACCACCTCAGTCCAGTGGCAGCGGCAGTCGGAGCAAAACAGCCCAGGTCCCAGGTGCCTGGCAGTGGCCAGAGCAAAACAGTCCAGGTCCCAGGTGCCTGGGAGTGGCAGGAGCAAAGCAGCCCGGGTCTTGGTGGGTGGCAGCAGCAGCCAGAGTAAAACAGCCTGACTTCCGGGTGCCTGGCAGCGGCAGGAACGAAGCAGCCCGAGTTCTGGGTGCTGGAGGGATGTTGGTGCCAGTAGCTGGGGGAAGAAAGGCCTATCCTTGCATGAATCTTCGTGCATCAGGCCTCTAGTTTATAATAACTAAGATTTGGAAATAGTCCAAGTGGCCATCAGTGGATGAGTAGATAAAAAAATCTGTATAAAGGCAAATTCTATATGATTCCACTTAAACTGAGATGCCTAAAGTAGTCTGTCTCATCTAGACACAGGAAGTAGAATGGTGGTTGCCAGGGGCTGGGGAGATGAAGGAATGGGGAATTTGTGTTTAAAAACTATACTAATACCACAGAACCACGTACTTAAAAGGGGTTACAATGATAAATTCTATTATGCATATTTTACCACAATAAAAAAATGTTTTTTAAACAAATAAACAAAAATCTGTGGTACATCTACACAATGGAATACTACTCAATCATAAAAAAGAAGAAAATCTATGTGACAGCATGGATGGATCTGGACAGTACTGTGCTAAGTGAAATAAGCCAGTCAGAGAAAAACAAGTACCATAAGATTTTGCGTACATGTGGGAACTAATGAACAAAATAAACTAACAAGCAAAATAGAAACAGAAAATAGACTGACAGCTGTCAGAAGGGAGGAGAGTTGGGGGGCTGGGTAGAAAAGATAAAGGGATTAAGCAAAAAAAAAACACACAACAAACTTTAAACTTATAGATACTGACAAAAGTATGGTAATTACCAGAGGGAAAGGGGAGTGGGCGGAGATAGGAGGAATAAACAGTGATTTGACTTGGGTTTAAGATGATGTGTTACAGAATTTTACACTTGAAACCTATGTAATTTTATTAACCAATGTCACTTGAATAAATAAATAATAATTAAATAAGTAAAACACAGAGATTTTACAACCAAGTGGGCAAAAATTGAGAATAGATTATTTGCTTGAAAGGAGATAGAGTTGGAAAATCCTTATTCATCAAAAATATGAAAATTCAACAAGATGCCATTTTTCTACCAAAATAATCAAAATTAAGAGTGGTATCTCTATAAGCTTATAAAATAATACAATAGTTTGGAAAGCCATTTGATAATACTATCAAGAGACTTAAATTCTTCCACTTCCTTTGACAACACAACTTTATCTTTAGAAACCCACAGTAAGCCAATTATGCTGAACACAAAAAAATGTGAATTTACAATTACCATGCCTATTTGCAACATTATAATAGCAAGAAGTAGGGGAAGTTATCTTCTAACAAGAGAATGGGAAAACAAATTACAACCTGTTAATGTACTATATAATGTAAGCATTTAGATGATATTTATCAAAGGTTTACAGTAATTAGATGCTTAAAATCATATAAAATAAAAAAGCAGAAAGCAAATTTATACATATGATTTGATCAAATTATGTAGAAAGAAAAAAAACGCACGTATAAAAGTTTGAAGAAATAACACTAAAATGTGAATGGGCAGTGTCTTGAAGCGATGATACAATACTTTTCTGTATTTTTTCAACTGCCTACTATTAGTGTAGGTATTAAATATTAATAAAAGAGAAGGAGCAAAACTGGCTAAGCTTAATTAGGTCGGAGGCTATAGCTTCACACACTCTAAGGACCACTGCATCCTTTGCCCTCATGGCCTAATCCCCAAAGTGGGCAGGAAAGATCATTACTGGTCATTAGCTGGAATTACTGAGGAAGGAATAAAAACAGCAGAAGAAATTCCTCTGCTGGGCAGTGGAAGCTAACAGGGGGAGCTCCTTTTACTCTGAGGAACGTGCAATAGGAGCCAGGATGGCAACCATGAAGGGGAGGTGTCTAATCGGAGGGAAAAGCCTGGGTTGGTTAGAGGAAAGGCCCAGCAATGCCCCTCGCCCAAGATCTAAGAAATGGGGAGGACCAAGCCAAGCCTGGAAAAGATTAGGAAATCCATCTGTTGGTGTGAAAGAGTGCTAGCTCCTTCCCAAGCCCAAGGTAACAGAATCAAGCTTAACAAAACTCTCCCCCCCTAACAGTGGTTAGTTCGCCAATCTATTTGCATACACTCTCTCCATAGCAGCCATTTGGGCCTAGCAGTTCTTGGGACCCCTAATGAGGGCTCCACATGCCAGCTGCCAGGCCGGGTCTCCCCATGGGCTCCAAGTGGCACACACAGCAACACAGCCCCACTGTAGCCCAGCCAGGAACAGAGCCTAAACTGGCTGGATAGGGACAGGGACTGAACCGGACTACACATTGGCATGATCTGAACCGATGGCACACAATTTCTGGATCGTGACCCTTTTTCTGGGCTTGACGAAAACAAGGCTGGAATTCTTCCACAGCTGGATGGATGAAGATAAGATGCTGAGATCCTGAAGGCATTCTTTTATTTCCATCCCAATATATCTTACCACTACACCTTATCCTCCCATGTGTGGGTTCCAGAAAGGCTTTTCTCATGACTCTGTGGAAGGACCCTATTTTTACCAGCCACATTACAATAATTACATACCTAATAGGAAATTTTAACTTTTATTATTTATTTTAAAAAACAGTTATTCGTTTAAAAGTGTATGTATAGCCCTAGTCCGTGGGCCTCAGCAGTTACAGCATTGGCCTGAGTATTTAAGGGTCTCAGGTTCAATTCCCAGTAAAGGGCACATAACTGGGCTGTAGGTTCATCCTCTGCCAGGTCAGGCACTTGTAGGAAGCTACCAATTGATGCATCGCTCTGACACTGATGTATCTCTTTCCCTCTCTCTCTCTCTCCCCCTCCCTCCCTTCTACTCTTCCTACAAATATCCTCAGGTGAGGGTTAACAACAATAACAAAAATGCATCTATATAACATAGTGAAGATTAAAACCATATAAAAATATTTTTGCCTGTGCACAAATATTAGGGAAAATACAAAAACATAAATAGTTGTTGCATTCAGCTCTGAGGACCAGAGTGATTTTTATTTCTGTCATGGTCCTCAAAACACTGTATTGTGTGTGTTTTTTAATCTCTTCTCCCTTCCCTCGCCCAGAAAGAGATAATGTTGGGGTTGACCTAAAGATGGCTGACTGTTCCCTCTGCTCTACAGAGATGGTCCTAAGGTAAAAAACAATTAATGACCCTGAAAACTGTGAACAGTAAATTCTCAGGAATGCAAAATCCAACAGGTCTCCTCCCCTCAAGTTTTCCTTTATGTTTTTGTTGTTATTATTGCTGTTGCTTGTTAATCCTCACCCAGGGGTATTTTTCCTTTAATTTTTTGAGAGTGGAAGGGAGGGGGAGAGACAAAGAGAGAGAAACATCAATGTGAGAGAGACACACTGATTGGTTGGTTGCCATCTGCATGTGCCCTGCCCGCACAACCAGGATCAAGCCTGCAACCGAGGTATGTGCCCTTGGCTAGAATCGAACCCAGGACCCTTCAGTCCTCAGGTCAATGCTCTATTCATTGAGCCAAACTGGCTAGGGCCCCAAGTTTTTCTTGACTGGCTAGTAGACATAGGCATTATTCCTGTGAGAGTGCCAAAACCTCTTCCCTCTAGTATATTTGAATTGTCTCACATATTTTCTTCACACACATATGCTGATTAGTATTCCACTGAATACTCAAGTGGAATCCTCCATGGATATCTGAGGTTCTCTCTCTGTGCAACTTGTTCTGTAGTATTCTCCCCTGTGAATCTAACTGCTATGATCTTTCCAAACTCACAACTCTATCTCCTCAACTCAGGGAATCCATCAGACTCTGTCTGTCTAGGGCCTGGAAACATTCTATAGACAATAAAATGAGGTAATCTTAGAGCTAACTATGTTAGTTTCTTAACTTTCAGAGACTAATATCCTTTATCTGATATGTAGTACCTTAAAGCCAATTATTATAGACATTTTATCAGTTTATCTGGTTATTTTGCCCCAGTTGTTTAGAAGTATAAAAAGTGGTGTAACAGACTACTGTTATTCATAAGACAACCATGTTATTTTATGAAGAACCTTTTAAATTATGTTCCGGAGCAAAGGTCAGTTTGCTCTCCATGAGGAATTGAGGGTTAGAGGAGAAAACAGTAGTTAGTTTGTTTGTTTTTTAAAAAACTCTCTATTAAACAATCTGCTTGTATGTTTCTTTAAGGTGAGTACTATATGAATGCTCTCATGACTAATTTCATATGATGTAATTAAACCAATATTCATTGATATGCAGGTTTCCTTATATGTTTGTTCTTGATTTAAATGTCTTCTTATAGACCCTAAATCACAGTTAATTTTACATATATAACCAATCCTATATAATAAAGGCTAATATGCAAATCAACCAAATGGCAGAACGAATAGCGGAACAACCAGTCACTATGATGCACACTGACACCAGGGGGCAGACATTTAATGCAGGAGCTGCCCTCAGCCTGCAGGCCCAGGCCAGCCAAGGTGGGTGCCAGCAGGCTACCCCCCCCCCGCCCCTGATCACCCCACAGAGGGAAGTGACCTATGGCGGTGGTGGGAGCAAGGCAGGCAAGCAGGTGGCACCAGGCTGGCCAAGGCAGGTGCCAGCAAGGGCCCCCCAATCACCCTGTTGGTTGCCTCACAGATCAGCCCTGATCGCCAGCCAGGCCTAGGGACCCTACCCGTGCATGAATTTTGTGCACTGGGCCTCTAGTAGATACATAAAATTAAGATGAAATTTCAGGAGTTAGAAAATAAATCTTTAATGCCATCACATTGTTTTAAATATATTTAGCATAAAACAAAACTCAATTCCTTAAACATATATAACATTATGCTTAAAACTCAAGTGCACTAAAAAGGGGATCACCCTCATCTGATTCCTGCCCTTTTCCTAAGAACTGGCTATAATTTAGGCAAGGGCAAAGATTACCAGATTCAAGTGAGTTGGGAAGAAAAGATAAATAAAACAGAACAGAGGGTAGAGTGTGGTGGAGAAAGGGTGAGGAAGAAGTAAAGGATAATTAGGCGTCAAAGATGGATTTGTCTCCAGCACAGTTTTGTCTCAGTGACTACAGCAAAGTTTTAGTTCTCTGATAGAAAAAGCTTATCCCAGTAGGAAGTCACAGCATTAGGAAATGTCATGCTTAGATTTGTGATATCTTTATAGTGAACTGACTTAAGCATAAGGGAACACAGTCGCTGTAGAAAACAAAGAACCTTTAGATAAGGACTTCCAAAAATTTTTATATCTACCAGCATTTATGTTTTAGAACTCTAAACTGACACAAGAAAAGTTTCCATTTCTCAGAATAATGAAGCAGAAACAATTTTAGCCTCAGGCAGGTCCAAGAAAATCAAATCCACCCACCACCTAGATCTTCAGATCTATAACACACAGCAAGTTCCATGCCTGGCAGCTGATGTGCCTTAAAGTGCCTTAAGGGAGCAATTCTCCAACTCTCAGGTAGAAAACCACCGTTCTGGAAGAGCGGGGATAGCGGGGGTTAATATTCTACAAGTAAAACTGGTTGTTAGACTTTTGCAAACACAGTAATGGTGCCATCTTTCCAGTAGCAGGTAAGAGAAAGAGAAAGAGTGCATTTCAGGGTTCGCTTGCTTTCCTGAAGCGACTAGCTCATTTTCTGTGCACTCTCCAGATAGTCGTGGGAGGTCAGTCCTATGAGGTGGATGGATGGATGAAGTGATTTTGTTTTGAACGCCTGTTCAATATGATAACCACATGTCATGCTAACAGTAGTCAGTTGCTCCGTCACACTAGCCATATGCCAAGTGTTTAACAGTACGTGTGGCTGCCATGGACTGTGCAGCCATAAACTATTTCCATTAAAGCTTAAAGTTACACAGGACAGCACTGTTCGGTATGTTTGCAAAGGCTAACTAAAGTTCTTATTACATGCCAATATTTCAGTACCTAAATTTTCCAGAGAAGAGCTTTTATAAGCAATTTTCCTTCCAATCTTACTTAAATTATGTGCATTAAAATTTCAGATTGTGAAGTCTTAAAAGAGGGGAAAGGGTTTCTGTGTCCTTTATGTGAAGTCAACTGCCTGAAGTAACCCAGTAGATTGCTCATAGACAGTATCTCAGTGGTATATGTTGAATATTTCTACCAAGCTGATAAATACAATTGAAAGGTTACATGCAGAATAACTGAAGTATACAGTAAATAGTCCTTGTATACAAATTAATGTGAATGCTCTGGTTCATATTTTAAAATAAAGTCACTTGGATATGAGGAAATTTTTTTTAATCACTGAAAAAAAGATCTAAGATATATAATAAAATTAGTTGTAGTTAAAATTCAAAAAGCATTGTGGTCCAGCTGAACGAAAGATTGATGGGATGTGACCAAGGGCAAGTGGCTTGATTTCTACTACCGTATTTTCTGGCGTATAAGACGACTGAGCGTATAAGACGACCCCCAACTTTTGAGAAGTTATTCCTGGGTTAAAAAGTCTGGACAGAGACCGTATGCGGCACAAAAGGGAGCTGACTGGAGACACTTGCGGTCTCCATCGGGCTCCACTGAAATGAATGGAGTGCGGCCGTTTTTGAGCTCCCCCCACCATATGCGGCGACCGCAGATTTTCCAGTCTGGCTCAGAAGTTTCAGCACCTGCCCTATAAGATGACACCTGGCGTATAAGATGACCCCCAACTTTTTGAGAAGGTTTTCCTAGGTTAAAGGTTGTCTTATATGGCAGAAAATACGGTACTTTCATCTACTTGAGCAAATCACCAAATCTCTGTAAGCTTTGATATTTATATCTTGTGAAAATTATATGAAAATAATTAATGCAGTTTCCAGTTCCTCTAATACAATAAGGGTTTAGTAAATAGGTCTCCTAATTATTGATACAAAAATAAACTCAAGAAACCACGTAAGTTGTATTCACTAAATATATACAGCTTTATGTATGTCAATTATACACCAATAAAGTGGTTTTAAAAAATAATCCCAAAAAACTGTTTTTTAAACTTTCCAAAATAACCTAGTAATTCTAGTGCGATTGATATCAGTAAGTGTTTAGCCCAAACTAAAAGCTTAATATATTCACCCTTAGATTTCAAAACACAGATATGAAATTTTCCAGGAAGCAGTATGGTTGAATGTTAGTTTCGACCCCTCTGAGTTTCTGTAGTTATTAGTTGTATATTCAGATAATGTTACCTGAGAACCACCTATCTATAATAATAAAAGTGTAATCTGCTAATTAGACCGGACAACCTTCCAGACAAAGTTGTGGCGGCGGGGGTCGAGGCAGAGGCAACAGCCACAGCAGCAGGGGCCAAACCCCTTGCATGAATATCATGCATCAGGTCTCTAGTTCTTGTATTAAAAAATAATAATAACAGGGATGCAAGGATGATACAATAACCTCAAATCAACAAACATGATACATCACATAAACAAATTGAGAGAGAAAAAACACAGTCATATCAATTGATGCAGAAAAAGCATTTGACAACATCCAACACCCATTTTTGATAAAAACTCTCAGCAAGGTGGGAATAGAAGGAACATATCTCAGCATAATAAAAGCCACATATGACAAACCCACAGCCATCATCATACTCAATGGGCAAAAACTAAAACCATTTTTCTTAGGAACAGGAACAAGACAGAGATGCCCACTCTCACCACTCCTGTTCGACATAGTACTGGAAGTATTAGCCATTACAATTAGACAAGAAGAAGAAATAAAAGGTATCCAAATTGGAAAAGAAGAAGTAAAACTGTCCTTATTCGCAGATGACATGATATTGTACATAAAAAACCCTAAAGACTCTATCAAAAAACTATTAGACTTAATAATTGAATTCGGCAATGTAGCAGTATACAAAATTAATGCCAAGAAATCTATGGCATTTCTACACACCAATAGTGTACTTATAGAAAGCAATCCCATTTACCATCACACCAAAAAAATTAAGATACCTAGGAATAAAGTTAGCTAAAGAGGTAAAAGACCTCTACTCAGAAACCTACAGGATGTTGAAAAAAAAGATAGAGGAAGACATAAACAGATGGAAGAACATACCATGTTCATGGATTGGTAGAATCAATATCATTAAAATGTCCATACTACCCAAAGCAATCTATAAATTCAACGCACTTCCCATTAAAATGCCAACGGCATATTTCACAGACCTAGAAAGAACTCTCCAAAAATTCATCTGGAATAAAAAAAAGACTCTGAATAGCTGCAGTGATCTTGAGAAAGAACGAAGTAGGTGGGATCTCAATACCAGATATCAAGCTGTATTACAAAGCACTGTTCTCAAAACTGCCTGGTACGGCCCAAGAACAAACATATAGATCAATGGAATAGAATAGAGAACCCAGAAATCCACCCGAACTAATATGCTCAATTAATATTTGACAAAGGAGGCAAGAACATACAATGGAGTCAAGACAGTCTCTTCAATAAATGGTTGGGAAAATTGAACAGAAACATGCAAAAAAAATGAAACTAGATCACAAACTTATACACAAAAATAAACTCAAAATGGATAAAGGACTTAAATGTAAGACGGGAAACCATAAAAATACTAGAGGAATTTAAAGGCAACAAAATCTCACACATGTGCCAAAGCAATTTCTACACCGATACAAGCTCCTAGGGCATTGGAAACTAAAGAGAAAATAAACAAATGGGACTACATCAAAATAAAAAGCTTCTGTACAGCAAAAGAAACCATCAACAAAACAACAAGAAAGCCCACTGCATGGGAGAACATATCTGCCAATGTTATCACTGATAAAGATTTAATCTCCAACATTTATAGGGAACTCATACAACTTAACAAAAAGAAGATAAACAATCCAATCAAAAACTGAGCAAAGGAACTAAATAGACATTTTTCAAAAGAGGACATTCAGAAAGCCAAGAGACATATGAAAACATGCTCAAAGTTACTAATCATCCAAGAGATGCAAATCAAAACAACAATGAGGTACCATCCCACACCTGTAAGAATGGCTATCATCAACAAATTAACAAATGACAAGTGCTGGAGAGGATGCGGACAAAAAGGAACCCTCCTGCACTGCTGGTGGGAATGCAGACCGGTACAGCCACTATGGAAGACAGTTTGGAGTTTCCTCAAAAAATTAAAAATGGAACTCCCATTTGACCCTGTGATCCCACTCCTGGGAATATATCCCAAGAAACTAGAAACACCAGCCAGAAAGGATATATGCATCCCTATGTTCATAGCAGCACAATTTACCATAGCTAAGATTTGGAAACAGCCAAAGTGCCTGTCAGCAGATGAATGGATTAGAAAACTGTGGTACATCTACACAATGGAATACTATGCTGCTGTAAAAAAGAAGAAATTCCTACCATTTGCAACAGCATGGATGGAACTGGAAAGCATTATGCTAAGTGAAATAAGCCAGTCAATGAAAGAAAAATACCACATGATCTCACTCATTTATGGATAATAAAGACCATTATAA
>PVJC01019003.1:0-30634 GCA_004026665.1 Murina feae
AAGGCATTTACCCAAGAGAGGGATTTCAGGCACCAGGAATGCTCCCGATCACAACTCCATCCTATGCAGCTTCCTGATGCAGGACCTTCCATAAACGGAAGTATCCCTTCTTTGTCTGATTCAAAAAGTGCTGTGAACACCTCCTAGAATGCACTAAACCAGGTACCTTTTTCCACCTGAGTGCATTCCCTCTCCCAGAGGCTGGTTTTAATACCAAAGGGAAGACCAATTTATAGGACAGGGCTCTATGCAAACTTCATGTCTCGAGATTACCCGGGAGTCTTGCAAAAATGCAGGTTCAGATTCAGCAGGTAGGTGTGGGGCAGGCCCCAATTCTGTAGTTCGGACACCTTCCCAGGTGACACCGGTGTCCCATCACCACACTCTGCAGTAACAAGGATCTCCAGGGCCGTGGCTCACAACTCGGCCTGCACCCAAAGGCTTTCCGAAATCCCAGCGCCCAGGTCGCATCCCACAACAATCACATCAGAATCTCTGTGGGTGGGAACCAAATATCAGTCTTTCTTTAAACTCCCAGGTGACTCCAATGTGCTGCTATGGTTTGGAACCACTGATGGGAAGTCTGGGGTTTCAGAGGAGAGATTACACTGCTGAAGGCGTCAGCTGGGAATAGTGAGGGCTCATGTTGCCCCATCGTTTTGCCGGGACTCATCACGAAGGAGAGAAAATCAAATTCTTGTCAAGACCTTTCAGAAGGCTATGTAACCACAGACATTGTGATGTGAGAAACAGACCGTAACATCAGGACAACGTTTTTCAATCGGCATGGGGGTGATTCTGTTTCAAATCGTACACATTATGACTTTTAAACTATACTTCTCGGTAAACAAGCATAAACAATATGCACTTACTTTAGGGTCACTCCCATAAGAGCAGCCAGCTGTCAGGAAGGCAGGTTTTTTTTTTCAGCAAATGCACTCTATCATTTCTCAATCAGAAAGAAGATTAGAAATGGGACTTTTGGCTCAGATGGGGTTGAAGGGTGATGTTTATGCCAGAGATATACTTCATGCCACAGCTACAAAAATTGCTTTGGGGAAAGAAAACCCTCAGCTGCTTATGTGTAATGAATTCATGAAAATGAAACTCTTCCCTCAGAAAGAAAGAGGTGAATGCACCTGCCTCCCACTTCCAGTGGTGGTAGCAGAGAGGCAAAGAGTGGTTTAGCTGACTCTTTGTACCCAAACAATTTATCCTCATCCACATGCACTCCCACTCCCCGGGGTTCACTCTAAAAAGGTGGCAAGTTAAATGAATCAAAGCGTTTACAGCAGTCAATTCAGGTATGACGGTTAATTGTGTGTGTCAACTTGACTGGGCCATAGGGTGCCCACATATTTAGCAAAACATTATTCTGGGTGTTTCTGTGGGGATGCTTTTGGACGAGATTAACATTTAAATCAGTAAACTGAGTGAAGCAGGTGGCTCTCCCTGATGTGGGTGGGCCCCATCCAATCAGTTGAAGGCCTGACTAGAACAAAAAGACCAGCCCTCTCTTCAGTAAGGGAGAATTCTTCCTCACAGTCTTCAGACTGGGATGGCAGCCCCTTTCCTGCCTGTGGACTGGAAATAAACCCTCAGTTTCCTAGGTCTCTAGCTTGCTGACTCACATTGCAGACCTGGGACTTACCAACCTCCGTCGCCTCCATATGCAAAAGAATAGGCATGAGCCAATATATATCTACATTATAGAAGACCAGGGGCCGTCACATCCTAAACAACCAGACAGACAACCAGTCACCAGGTGGGGGAGGTGGGGGTTGGGAGAGCAGAGCAATGGGGGGATGTGGGTGGGCAAGGCAAGTGCAGTCAAGTTGTTAGCCTGAGGCCCGGGCCGGAAGGAGGCCTAACAGACTTCACTGCTGTCTTGGCATCTGTGGACCTGGCCCAGAGAAAGACCTGGAAAGAGAGGCAGGGCCTAATCAGCAGCCTCTGGTGTGGCCTGAAGAGAGAGAGAGAGAGAGAGAGAGAGAGAGAGAGAGAGAGAGAGAGGTGGGGCCTGATCCACAGCTGCCACAGAGGCTGCGGATCAGGCCCAGAGGCAGAGGCAGGCAAAAGGGTTAGGGGCAATCAAAGAGGCAGGCAGAGGTAACTAGGGGTGATCAGGTAGGCAGGCAAGTGAGTGATTAGGAGCCAGTGGCCCCAGATTGTGAGAATGATGTCCGACTGCCGGTTCAGGCTCGATACCTGTGAGATCGGGCCTAAACTGGCAGTCAGACATCCCCCAAAGGGTCCTAGATTGGAGAGGGTGCAGGCTGGGCTGAGAAAAACCCCTCCATGCATGAATTTTGTGCACTGGGCCTCTAGTATATATATATATAGTGTGTATATATATATATATATATATATATATATATATATATATATATATTTGTGTGTGTGTGTGTATCTTATTGGTTCTGTTTCACTGGAGAACTGACTAATTCAAAAGGGTAATTTTTCACCTTTTGTACTCCCCCAGGTTTTCTAATTCTTCTATAATGAGTGTGTACACAGTAATCATTGATATTAAAACTGTGTTATTAAGTGAACAACAGGAAGGGTCATGTCCTCTCACACCAAGTGTCTGTTCCTCAGAGCAGTGCTGCATCTCAAACTTTAGAACCGAAACACACTGCATGGGGAGCCATTTAAACTGGGTCCCCCCTCAGACACTCTGATTCAGGAGTTTCGGTGGTGGCTGTGTCTGCATCTCTCAGAAGCTCCCAGCAATGCCACACCATGGACGCTGCTTGGAGTGACGAGGTTTAACAACTCCCATCGTGACCACAGCCCCTTTCTAGGGGACTTCTGTGTTTATTCTACCAATCCAGCCCTTTGCTCACATCTGCCATGTTTTGCTGTAATCTTTCTTCCTGTGGCTCTTGAGCAATGGGGGGATTCTGGAGGTCAGTGATGGCGTTTGACTATTTTTTCACCTCCCTTCCTTAACCCCCAAAGCTTTCCTATAATAAAATGAAAAACATGTTTGTGGAATCCAACTGAGTTGGGCTGACTTTTTGAATTGACTTTTTCTGTTCTGATCCAAAAGTGAGCAGGAACAGAATGAGCACAGTAGGATGCTGTCTGATATTCTCTCCGCCCTGTCAAAGGCATTTAATTTTCTATAAATCTAGCTCCAATCCTCTTTGGGATGGTATATCAAGATCCTTAATGTGACATTCAGGCTTTATGGAATGTGATGATCTTGAGGAACACTGTGCTTACTCAGTTATATTTATAGACATGAATGTACAGAATCATGTAGAAAAAAATCTTTGAGTGTTGAATTGACTTTTTCTGTTTCAATCCAAAAGTGTAATACTGGGTAAGAATATCCTAGCATTACACATGTGACAAGTAGTTGAATATAATGATCTGTCAACACTTGGGGAGAAGTCTGAACAATAATACAACTTTATACATTCTCATCTAATCTGCATTTTCATATCCTATTTTTTTAACATTCTATGTGTCATATCACAATGCTTGGCTTTTGTTTTTTTTAAAAAAATATTTTTATTGACTTCAGAGAGAGAGAGGGAACGGGAGATTGAAACATCAATGATGAGAGAGCATCATTGATTGGCTGCATCCTGCATGCCCTCTACTGGGGATCGAGCCCGTAACCCAGGCATGTGCCCCTGACCAGAATTAAACCTTCAGTCCACGTCCAATGTTCTATCCACTGAGCCACACCGGGCAGGGCCTGGCTTTTGTTTCTTTATGCTGCTTGTGATCTTGTTGTACTATTGTCAGAATACTATCTATCATGTTAAAACAATTCTCTTAGGGCATTCTGATTAGAAATCTTCCCCCACTGCTAAGCTTCCTCTGCCTCCCCATTTGTCCAACTCCATCATTACCCTCTTTTTTGCAGAGCATCCTGCCTGTCATGGTCTCAGAAGAGAAGTTCAGCTTGTCTGCATAGGCATTTGCATGTCTTCATTAAGGCAAGACGGCAAAGTGATTAATGACTGCTATTTCTCATTTTGCAAAAGGAATATATCCATTTTTTGTATTCTGTATTTAAAGCAATGAAAGAATCACGAGTTAGCTTAATAACCAATCATTTATGGCATTTATGTTATTTAAGATGTTGTCTTATAAAGTAATCATGCTAACTGTAGACATGTTGGAGGTAAAGGAGGGATCAGTAAAAGAAAAAAAATCATCCATTTTCCCAGCAGCGTGAATAAGTACTTTAATAATTTGTGCTATTTTTTTCTCCCTGTGGGGATGAGCAGTGTAGCTGTCTGCTTTGTGCAGTTTATGACACGTGGGAATCTGAACATACCTGTGGGAATCTTTGTTAGGACCTCAAGCAAGAGTGGCTATCTTGCCTGAACTGGTTTGGCTCAGTGGATAGAGCATCGGCCTGCGGACTGAAAGGTCCCAGGTTCGATTCCAGTCAAGGGCATGTACCCTGGTTGCAGGCACATCCCCATAGGAGGTGTGCAGGAGGCAGCTGACCCATGTTTCTCTCTCATCGATGTTTCTAGCTCTCTATCCCTTTCCCTTCCTCTCTGTAAAAAAATCAATAAAGTACATTTAAAAGGAGAGAGAGAGAGAATAAGAGTGGCTATCTTTGTGTGTTGAAATTATTCTACTTCAATTTTTCTATGTTGTGTAATTTTAAAATAATTATATTTCATTTTTATAATTGTATACAATAAGAAAGCTATCTTCATTTTGGAATGAAGCTGTATGAATTATTTCCCCATGTCATTACACATTCTTAATGATTTTTAAGTGGCAATAAGTCAATTCGTGGCCCCTCTGTTAACTGAAGTTTAAATTGTTCTATGGTTTTTGCTTTTAGTGAATTATGCTGGGATAAGAATCCTTGCACATAAATCTATAGGTGCCTTTCTGTTTATTTTTTCAGGCTGGCCTGCTGTAAGTGAACATGGCAACGGCAGGACCCACAGCTACCCAACTTGAGAGGGTGCCAGACACCATGGGTGCCACACTAGTTTTCTGTTCTGCTGGTTATCTATCCATCAAATAGCGATGTAGCTCATCTGCTCTTTATCAACTGAACTGAATATATAGTTTTGATTTTTCATTTTTATGATTTCATTATTTTTCGAGTTGATTGGCTTCATTGTTCTTCAGAGCTTCTTGTTCCTTCATCATAATTGTGATGATCTCTCTCAATTTGTAATCATGATGCTGGGTATTTTCTTTATGCCCTTTCCAAACCCACCCTCCACCCTGTTGCACCCTGCCCCACGCCCTGAGAGGCGGATCAGCTGGACCAGAGGGACAGGTGCCCTTGTCCAGACAGGTCGCTGCCCTCCCCGAGGACTAGGGAATCTTTGCCTTTCATTGGTGGGGGCAGCATTTGGGCCCAAAGAGTTTCTTTCACTGTCTCTCTCCAGGTCTGACGGCTTTCGCTTCCATCCTTTCCCTGGAAACGGTAAATCTTTGCCTGAACACTGACTGTGGGAAGAAGGGTGTGCTGACCTTCCTACACAGGGAGATGGCTTTGCTTCCACTTCCCCAGCAGTGTTGGAGGCCAGCAGCTTTGCTGCTTCGTCCCAACAGCTTAAGGCTCCTGTTTCCCATGAGAGGAGCATCGTTGGGCGCAGTGCCAGTGACTCCTGCATCCCATGCCACCAAAGGAGCTCTCTCCAGCCTTTTCACCTTGGTGACCACAGAGGGGAGCTTGGGCGTGGGCGCCAACTCCCCTTGTGTCTGGAGCCCCCAGTTTTCCTAAGCTGATATAGTAGTGCACACTCAGCTTTTAGGATTTTTAAAATGTCTTCTTCCCCACGCGATGGCAGCCGCCTCTCCCGCCCATGCACTGCCAACAATAAAGGAAATCATGTGTTTTGACTCTCATTGGCGGGTGACTTTTTACTCCTTGAACTTCTGCTTCCTGGTCATGGGACCTGGGCTCTCGGATGAGCTCATGAAAGGGCTGGTTTTGAAGACTGTCCAGCATTTTCTTATTGTCAGGCTGAGAGGTGTGCCACTCTCTCGAGGAGTTCCACACCCCAAGCAGGAGTGGGACTGTCAGTGTGTTATCATCAGCACCACCGCTCACTTCACAAGCACTCTGGGTTGGAGGGTGAATTACATGGTCACCTAAGGTATGGCCCAAGCTCAAAGCCACAGGCACCTGGCAAATGTCTTCAGGGCAATGCCAGGGGCAGGGCTCATTACCTCTCTGGCTTCCCGCTGTCTTATTTGCCAGCTGGGAGAATTTTCCTGTAAACTCTGGCATGCATTTAAAAATATGTGTGTGTTTTTTAAAATAACGCTATCTTATCCAGCACTTTTTTAGCTTATATGTAACAGAAAGGCTCCTCTAGATATCTAGTAAGGCATAAGCATAAATTGGAAAAAATGTTTTATAATGTTAAAATTTACATTTTTCCTTATTAAGATGAATGATTCTTGAAGTTGTTGGTTCAGATGGTTGCATAAGTCAAAAAGCAATGGTTAATGTGAAAATGGTTAATATTTTAAAAATGAAACCCATTTACGTAAAAGACTGATTTAATAATCTTTCCTCAAATACTCAAACAGTTCAATTTATCTGGAGGGTGTTAACATGAATAATAATTTAAAATTAATTTTCCAACTGCAAGAGAAATAAAATTGATTTTGAGCATTTTCCTGGTTATTTTTAACAAAAATTTTTTGAAAAATGATTATAGGTAGATAGATTAACAAATAGATTGTTGTTAAGTACACTAAGGTAAACTTTAGACGCCAATCTTATAACCAAAGTGAGCCTAAGGTTAGAAGTCAGAGGAGTCCTGGGCCCCAAGTCAATCAACTAGTTATAACAAACCAACTAACAGAAATCAGCCAAGATGCCTACAGAAACTATGGTACCGAGACCTCAGTGGGACTGGATCCTGGAGAGAATGTGACTCTGAGATTTAGTGATCCACAGTAAGATGTTTCATCAGAGGACTGGACATTTCAGGAATTACTGGGTTCCATCTGGGTAGCAACGTAACCAAGTGTATTATCATGATCTAGCTGACCCTGCATCTGACTTGGCTAATCGGGCTGACTAGATGTTTGTCTCCCTCCTCATCATTCCATGCACAGCCCATGTTGACTCCTCAGTTGAGGAGGACAACCTTCTCAGATAGAGCTTATTACTCTACAGTCAAGACTACAGGCCCTAGCCAGTTTGGCTCAAGAGATAGTGTCAGCCTGTGGACCAAAGGTTTGACTCTGGTCAAGGGCACATACCTTGGTTGCAGGATCCTCCCCAGCCCAGGCTCAGGCCCTGGTTGGGGCTTGCGCAGGAGGCAACCAATCAATGTGTTTCTTTCACATCAATGTTTCTCTCTGTCTTTCCCTCTCTCTTCCACTCTCCCTAAAAATTGGGTAAGGATTAACAACAATAAAAAAAAGAGTATAGGAATGGGGGGCTTCCCCCCAAGTCAGCTCTTAAGTTCTACTTATATGTTGAAGATATGCTTGCAAGCTTTAGTTACAACTACTTCATTCCTTAAAAAGAATAGACTCAGTAGTTGGCATTACCCCACCCCTCTCTGGCAGGCCAAATAATGTCCCCTATAGATGTCCTCATCCTAACCCCTAGACCTGGAATACATTACTGTACATGGCCAAAGGGACTTTGTGGATGTGGCGAAGGTAATAGATCTTAAAATGGGGAGATTATCCTAGGTTATCCAAGTGGGTCCAATAAACACTTAACATGGAAGAACCTTTTCCAGCTATGGTCAGACAAATCCAATAGAGAGATTCAAAACAAGATAGGTACTTGACTCACTGTTGCTGACTTTGAAGATGAAAGAGGCCACAGAGCAAATGCAGGCAGCCTCTAGAAGCTGAGAGTGACCATGACCAACAGCCAGAAAAAAAAAATAAAAAATTGAAGACCTCAGTCCTACAACCACATGGAACTGAATTCTGCCAACACACCTACATGAGGAAACAGACTCTTCCCCAGAGTCTTGAGAAAAATGCATCCCTGTACACCCTTGGATTTTAGCTTGGTGAGACCATATCAGACTTACGATCCACAGGACTATGCAGTCATCTATCTGTGCTGCTTAAACTCACTCGATGCAGTGTAATCTGTTACACCATCACTAGGACACTAACATCCCCATTTTCATGTCTCTTGTCATTCACTTTATGCTTCACTCTGGACTGCCTCTACTCACGTAGTCCAGAGCCTTCATGAGATCTTGTGATGGTCTCAGAAGCACCACTACAGAGGTGAACACAGGGCTGAGCAGGCCCAGTCCAAGTCCCTTATAAATTGCATTTGGGAGTGATAAGGATATTGGCAGAGAGAGTATTTTCTCCTCTCAAAATGGCAAGACAAAACAGGGGCCATGTAAACCTGGAGGTCTCACTATAGGAGAGAATCTGCTTGAGAATAAGGATAACTCAGATCCAGCTACTAGTATGCCCGGAACATGTAACCTCTAGACATTTCAGTTATCTAACTTCAAAAAACAGCAACAATCCTTCTGTTTAAGTTTGGTTTTATTCCCTGCCACTACCAAAGACTTGGCTGCTAAAATACCAGTGTCCTTGGGTTGCCAAGAGTGTTCTAGGAAGTGAACATGGTGGCCTCAGGTGCAGCGCCTGGGACATAACAGGCCTCATATTACTAGTTATCTTTATCTTTCAGAGCTTTCCAAGGAAAGCCCCCTCAACTCCTGTCTCCAACTCAAACTCCCAAGACTCTGAAAGGAGCCGTGGGAAATTCTACACGAGATGAGAATGTTGAGTAATATGCTCATGAGTTACCTTTCTCATGGAAACTATTAGGATAAAGACTTGGGAGATACCCTAACTCCCAAGAGTGTATATTGAATTTCAGGCACTGTAATATGGCTATGGAAACAACATTTTAGACTGGGAACCCTTTTATTGGTACCCCTTAAATGATATTTCAAATGACTATCACTCCATTCATTCAGAAGACCGGTTCTGATCACACATCTGTACCTTAAAAAAATCCTTATAAATGTGACTGGAAAAGAATTGACACACACTCTTTATTCTGCACTGTATGTTTGCAGAATCGTCTTGTGTTCCTGTCTGTTTGTAATACTACATACCCTGGAGACAATGGCATCTGAGAAAAGGAACCACATTTTTATTTTCCAAGTCAAGGAACGGCCATCTTTAAAACAGAAATATTAGCATTCTAACTTGTACTGCCTTGGATTAAGGCCTAGTCCTTCCTGGCATGTGTTTATGTAGGAAAATAAAAATGCATTCTTTAGAGACAACACTGGTAGTTTTCTGAATCATGTCATGTGGCTGGATTTGGCTTTAACAAGTTCTATGCTCTGAATCATTTGCCTCTTGGCCAATATTTAGCTTGTGGAATTTGATTAAATAGCATCTCTGAGGCTTTTAGAGCTTGCCTTCCCTGCCCACATGTGAAATACATATTAAGTCTCTAACCTTACACTCTGAACACAGAAGGCCCCCAATAAGAACCCTAGGGCTGCATTGAGGAGGATCCTGGGTAAATTCATCCCCCTCTGGGATCCCCACCCTATTAGCTTACTCAGGGTGTGATGCTTTCTTCTGCCAAGCTCAGCCCGAGGGCTCTGAACTGGCTAATGCTGTTGGTTATTCCATTATGCATGTATTATGTTGAATGACATCCCTACAGAATAACCAAGCCCAATTAACAGGTAGTTCTTACAGACCTGGGAGATCCCCTGGGCGCTCCTAAGGGCTTTTTGGTTTCCCCAGAGTGTGGCAGAAAGAATGTAGCTGGAAGCTTATAAGGTGGTGTCAGCACCAGTTATTTCATGAGCTGGAGCAGTGCACATGGAAGCACAGAGCGATGCAATCAGGAGTCAGAACTGGGAACCAGGGCCGAACAGGCAGTGCACTGTGCTCAGTACCTTTCCTCCTGATTGACACACGTTGTAAACAGTCATTTCCAACAAGAGAAATGTGGGCTTGTGTGCGTTAGAGCAATGGGTCGCTGAGTAGCAGAGCGGTGGAAGTCGTTTCTGCCTGAATTACAGAAAGTCGCTCCAAAGCATTGCACGGAGCTTGGGAACCAAGACACTAGAGGGCATACATCTGTCATGCAATAGTTCGAGCCTCTTCAAAATAGTCACTAAATATGCAGAATCCATTATAAAGTGGGGATAGGGACAAGTGACTTAAATGAGTCATCAGATGAACAACTGGAGAACATATGGACAATATGGGAGGGGGCCTACCATTTTCAGGATCCAAAATTAATGAAACGCAGGACAAGCCTCCAGCACCAAGGAGAACACATGTTTTATTAGGGACATATAGAAAAGAGACCTGGGCCTGAAGAAAGGGGTGATGGCTCATTTTAGGTGTCAATCTGAGTGGGCCAAGGGCTGCTCAGATGAAATGTTGCTCCTGGGGCATCTGTGAAGCTATTTCCCATTTAGATTAGCCTTTGAATCAGCGGATTCAGCAGACTGCCCTCCCCAGTGTGGCTGAGCATCATCCAATTCCTTGTAAATGTGTAGACACTTCATTTTTTAAGTATGAGCTTTCTTTCTTTTTGATTCAAACTGGCCTCATGCAGCACCTGACTCACCTGCCTCCTTCTCCCCTGCAAGACCACTAGCTTAATCTTTAAGCCCTCAGGACAATGAGGTGCTGACCAGCATCAAATAATCTTAGGAACAAAGTTGTGGGTGTGTTGACTAGAGAGAGAGTGAGTTTTGGTCAAACTAGAGATGACATTTAGACCTCAATTGTATTTCAGCTTCAGGCCCAGAAAAACAGTGAAACCAGATGAAGCAACCCCATGGCTGACATTAGGACCAGGTGCAATGATCAGCTACCCCCAGCACTGACCAATCAAGAGAGACCAGGACCCTCACCACAACCCTAAATCCCTAGTCATCGTAATTAATGATTTCCCCTATATATCAGTCCCCTGGAAGCCACCGAGGAGCCAGGTCTTTGTGCATTAGCTCACCTGTGACTCGGGGCTGGGCCACTTCCTAAACATAGGCCCTCACTTTCCCTGCTGCAAGCTCCTGTTCCTGCCTTACTGGCCTTTGATGAGCACAGACAAACGGACCCCATTAGTCCCATGACACCTTGAAATCCTGAATAGAATGAAAGGTGGAGGAATTTGTCCCTTTGTCCTTGCCGTACTACTTGAGCTGGGTGGGGGGTGGGGGTGGGGGTCTTACCTCTTCTTTCCCTGCCTTTAGACTGGGGTTTACACCATTGGCTCCCCTAGTTCTCAGGCCTTTGGATTTGGACTAAATTACACCAGCAGCTTCCCCTGGGTCTCAGATTTACAGATGCAGCTCATGGAATCTCAGACTTCATAATGCACGAGCCATCCTCATAATCTCTCTCTCTCACTCCACTTCTCCCTGACAAATTCAGAAGGCATATTAAAATCTTGTGTTTTGCCTGCCAGTGTGGCTCAGCAATTGAGTATCACCCCAGGAACCAAGAGGTCACGGTTCAATTCCCGGTCAAGGCATAAGCCCAGGTTGCAGGCTCCATCCCCAGTAGGGGTCATTCAGGGAAAGGCTGATTGATGCTGTTTCCCTTATAGATGTTTCTATCTCTCCGCCCCTCTTCCTTCCTCTCTCTCTAAAAAAATAAAAACATATTTTTAAAAATCTTGTGTTTGAACATTTGCTCTTCCGTAGAGTGCCATGGTAATGAAGATTGTAAAGAAATAATGTCAAATATTAAAACAAAGGAATAGTTTTAATAGTATCGCCAGCCATCAGCTATTAAAGTGGCCGAAAAGCACATTAGACCCAGGTTCAAGAGCGCAGAGAAGCACCTCCAGGCCATAGGTCTCTTCCAGCACAACCCCTGAGGGTGGGCTTTGGCTGGAAGTCAGGAGCACTGGATTAGACCAGGTAAAATACAAGGATCAAAGGGACCAACAGCTCTCATCCTTGCCAGACAACCATGGAATAAGGGGCCAGGAGAGCTACAGGCAAACCGCTGTGCAAATGGCAACAGGGGGAAGGGAGGAGCTCTCCTGCATCACATGTGTCAAGCAGGCCCTGAGGGACAGAGACAGCGCTGCAAACAATGACAGCCCTGCAACGTGCACACAAAACAGCAGGAACCAAAGGAGAAATGGCAGAAAGGCCAGTGGCCACTCTTTGATACACTGTCAGCTACTTAACAACGAAACAAAATTTTTTAATTGACCAAAAATCTTTGCACTTAGACATTTATGTAAGAACAATATAAGACAGAATCACTCATGGAGAAGGGAGACTTGTTTAAAATAACAATTGAAAACACCACTTTGGAGAGGCATGGAAATGGCATTGCTAAATTCTGAAAGACACAGTTCACTAAATATGAATACTTTAGAAGAAGCCAACTTGATAAGAGGATACATCTAACAAAACGGAATGACAAAACGCTCTTTCCAGATTCTTCTAGAGTGGTAATATTGAGGAGGAAACTGGTCTTACAAGGCTGTCAGGCCGTAAAAATTGAACAATGCACTGCCCTGGGGGTGGGGGGTAGGTGGTTATTGCTGGCCCCAGGACAGATCATCTGATATGACCTGGGAACCCCACACCTGGGGGCCTTCCTGTAAGCACACAAGGTGGCGGAACCATATCTGCAAGACAAAGACCCCAGAAGATTATAAAAAGCAGAACCTCTGTATGTTACTTCACTCTGATTTGGAAATTACCGCCTGAGTCCACGAGTCACTAGTGTTAAAAAATTGGGTTCCTCCCTTTCTCTAGGAAGCGTGCTTGGTATTTTATTTTATTTTTTGCACTTCTGTAGCAATATCACTGTAGTGCCTTTATCCATAGTACTGCCATATATTTTGAATTATCTACTCTTCAAAAACAATAATGTTAAAAACACAATGCATAAACTGCCTAAATAGGTATAAGAGAAAGAACCATGGTCCCCCTAAACCTTCCCTGAGAGATAGAGTGCCATGTGTCAGGGAAGCCATCCTTAGCTTCTCTTTCAAACAAAATTGAGGACCACTCTTTTCCCATTAATATGGATGTCATATTTCTTTGCCATTTCATTTTGATACCAAAATGTAGCACTCACATATCCTATATAATAAAAGGGTAATATGCAAATTGACCCTAACAGCAGAACCACTGGGAATGACTGGTCACTATGACACACACTGACCATCAGGGGGCAGATGCTCAATGCAGGAGCTGCCCCCTGGTGGTCAGTGCACTCCCATAGAGGGAGCTCTGCTCAGCCACAAGCCAGGCTGATAGCTGCCAGTACAGGGATGGTGGCAGGAGTTTCTCCCGCCTCCTCAACAGCATTAAGGATGTCCGACTGCAGCTTAGGCCTGTTCCCCTCTGGCAAGTGGACATCCATCGAGGGCTCCTGGGCTGCCAAAGGGATGTCTGACTGCCAGCTTAAGCCTAATCCCCCAGCAAGCAGGCCTAAGCCAGCAGGTGGATATGCCCAGAGAGGTCCCAGACTGCAAGAGGGCACAGGCCAGGCTGAGGGACCCCTCTCCCTGCCCCCGTCAAGTGCACAAATTTTTGTGTACCGGGTCTCTAGTAAGTAATAAAGATAACTCCCCTTAATTTTACTGTTGCTTTTCATAACCACATTAATATGCCTTTTTTAGTTGTGAGAACTGTAATATAGACAAGGCCATGGGAATGGTCAGTGCTTGCAAATAAGTGAATCAATGCACTGTATTCAAAATTTGGCTGCATTAGAAATTCTACAAAAATTGATGAAGTCATCGTGATTCTATCCCAATGTTCTCTAAGGGAGACTTCACTTACATAGGAAAGGAGGACAATCTTTGGGAGAGTCCTGCACACCCCAGCTCTGCCACTTAATTGGTTTGTGTGCCTGTAGGTAAACTCTCCTCAGTTTCCTTTTTTTTTGTAAAATAAAGGGCTAGATTGGCTGATCTGTAATCCCTTTCAGCTTCAAGATCCTTTCATTCTAAATAGTTTCATCAAGCCATTCACAATCTCCACTTTCTGTTTCTCTATTTTCAAAAGAGCCAAATTAATAATTTTGAATTACCTTGGTTTCTAAATTGTTAGTCTTAAGGTAGTGCTCTTCGGCAGTTTGTTTATATAAAATACAGACTAAATGCAAATAACAACACCATGGAACCAGGATCAGTGATAGTACATGACATGTTACAAAATAAAATACACTTTAAATGTTCTACTTTTTAAAAAAAAAAGGTTTTTATTGCATCCAAAGCTAACTATCAACCCAGATAGTTTTCCAATTCCACCATCCAAAGCACATCAGTCTAAAATAATTCTCCCCACCTTCAGGACCAGATGGAATCTGTGATGTCAGGATGCTATAGAGATCTGTGCTTTTAACCTTGACTGTTCCTCTAACCAGTTGTAGATCTTGGAAAAACCATTTAATCTCTTCTATGTTCAGTTTCCTCTTCTGCAAATTGAGGGAGTGGAAGAGAAAGACACCCAAGGTCCGGCTCAGGTCTAAATGTGGTGATTCCTGGATTTAAAACATCTTGCAGGAGTCTGCAGGGGGCTCTTCTCACCTGCTCCTGGAGGGCTCCTTATGCCCTGAAGCTCAGTAGGGCAATACAGCTCACAAATACTGAAGGGCCACCTAATGATTCAAATGATTTCATGGAATTTCATATGGGCAGCTAGGTTTTAATTTTCTCTTCTAGCACATTCCCTCTGGGAAAGTGTACTTTCTAATGGAATAATAACTGCACAGGATATTTTGATTGCTGGAAGATATCTCATGCGGAAATCAGATTTAAGTCACGTTCCTCTGGTAATTTTTATTATCAGAACAAAATAAAAGCCCCCAAAGAATGTTTATACTTAGAATTAAGAACTGTTGGAATGTTGAAAGGATCTTCTAAGAGTTAAGCATCTGTAAATATTTAAAATAGGATGATATCACAAATACTGCGTCTAATAATCTCCTTTAAGTTTGAGTAGAAGCCGAAAGAAATGAGCAAAATCCCAGGGAAACTTTGATATTAAATTGTTGACTCCATAGCCATGCCTAATAATTCAAGATATGGAAGAGCGTTGGGGGAAATGCATGAACTGTCCCTGCAAGCACACAGTCGACTCTCCACATGAAGAAATGGGTCACGTAGAGGATGCTGAAGAGGGCTTTCCCCGCTTCTGGTAAACTTTAGTAGATTCTTTATTTACATCATCTTATTTAAACTTCTCAATAGCCCAGAGAAATAGCAAGTGTTCATTCTGTTACACGCTGGAAAAAACTGAGGTGCCAAGAGGTTTTGTGTGAGCTATAAACTGCTTTTCCTTCAAATGCCAAAGAATATTGAAGGCAGGCAAACCTTGCTCATAGTCATTCACTCATTCATTCATTTATCCATCCATCCATCCATCCATCCATCCATCCATCCATTCATCCATCTTTCCAACCATCCATCATCCATCCACTCATTCATTCAGGAACTCCTATTTTTAACACACACTAATCTAAGGAAAGCTTCCTATAAATCCAGCCCACTCCCCCTTTCTTGCTCAGTTTCCCATGGAGATGGAACTCAGAGAAGCCTTCCATTGTGTCTTTGGCTCCATAATTTGATTACCCCCAACCCCCATCTTGCCTTTTCTGGGTTAAATTATAAAATTTCCTTTATAATCATTTTCAAAAGACATATTTTCTTGCAGGACCAGAATTGTTAACGAAAAAACAGTATTTCAGTAGAGTAGAGGAAAACAGAAAAATTACCGTAGCGTTTTTACATTAGCACCATGACATTTCTAATAATCTACATAAAAAGATTTTTTTTTCTAGCATCCTCCTAAGTGCCTCTTGAAAACCTCTGTGACATACTTGATAGCTACTGACTAATTTTTTTCTGGCAGAAAAATGAGTTCAGTGCTACTGAAAATACGTTTCCTATCACCAGATCTGATTCAGGTCACTGAGTGGCTTCTCACGGGTGGAAAGGAGTAGGATTTACCTTCAATGTAACGTTATTGAGAAGAGAGAGAAAAATAACATTTGACCTACTCCAACATTAGCAAAATGCAAATCATAGTCCATTTCCTAGGAGGTAATGTTTCAGTAGTTTGCGCTTCTGGAGTTGTGCGTCAACCTGAATAGTTGAGTAAAAGGCGCATAAAGTGAAAAACTACCTTGAAGCAGCTGGCAGCTCAGTAACTGAGATAACACCATTTCTCAGGGAAGTTCTAAGGATAGAGGAATAATAGATAGCAGTCACTACAAGCTCTGCAGCTCCATAAACCCACAGGGCGGGGGCACTGGCTGGGGTAGGACTGGACAGCCATTTGGGAGATTAAGGATCACTAGCCCAGGTTACCATGGGTGTGGCAGGATCAGGGAGGGGTCGCATCCCATTTTCTCTCTCTCTCTCTCTTTTTTTTTTACTTTTCCTTCCCATGCAGAGCTGTAGGTAGCTATAATACAGATTGCAGAAGTGGGTGATCAGGGTGTTAAGTGGGAGAAAAGAAAGCTCTTCATGGCTCTTCTTTAGGAAACAAAGGGGGGTGCAATTCAGCAATCATCAAGCCTCTTCATTCCTCTTCTTCAATCTCTCAGCACCATTAGGATGCCAGCTTCCTCTCTGTGGGTGAGATTTCTTACTGCTAACAGCAAGAGGGGGTCAAAGCACAAATGTGTGAAAAAGAAAACCCTGCTCCAAGAGTAGCTTTGGTTTTGATATTTCTCAGATGTCCATTCCTGTGTTAAAATTCGAGGTGTTGGCTACCAGCAGCCACAGGATTTTATCGTTGAGAACACAGGGCAGCATTCTCTAGACAAATCCCCAGATGCATAAAGCAATTGTTAGTTTTAATAAAGAAGTACGGCCTCTTGGCTTTTTGTCTTTAGCTATGCAGAACAGATAAATCTGAAGATTGAACATGATGCCCTGGGTAAGTATGCCAGAGGGTACCAGTCACGTCTACACTCAAAATCACTCAAAATCAATAAATGCATATTTAATTAGAGCGTATAGACCTCTAAAGAGAAAAAGTTCAAAGGTTCCCTCATAGAGGATCTTTCTCAGATGTCACAGGGCAAAATTTCAACCCAAATGAAATAAGATGAGCTGAGGTTGGCTATGTAATAAGATGTCTTTCAATAGAATTTAACTCTTTTTTCTTTTCAGAGTTAGAGCCTTATACATATTTCAGAGGTGACTTGGTGTAACAGAAGCTTAGACTGATAATATTCTAATTCAAATGATATCCTCTAAATCAACTTTAGAGAAGTAACAAGCTTAATCCGTGGCATTTAATCACGGAGATTCATTTTGACATTTTTAGAACATGGAACCTAATACTGAAATGTAATAACTGCAACAGACTTGCAAGGAAGGTGACATGCCTTGTGAGGATCTACAAATTGAGGGGAAAATGGTCTACTCCAGGGTGAGAAGATAGAAAAAGTCTCTAGGTCAAAAAAACTAAAAGGAAATACATGATTTTCCAACTGCTTCTCTCTGAGGTCTAGGAAGAGCCTGTACACATTATCTAAACTTTCCTCCCTCTCATCACTCTTCGTTCCTCTTCCCTACAACCCTTTTTAGATGTAAAGGGGGGAAACAACAAGGTTGAATGTGAAAGGAATTTCCTAACCAGTTGCCAAAGGGTGAACACTTGGTCTCCTCTGTAGGAAAGAGCACATGGCTGCTTCTGGACCGACAACTTCAGACCCTGACAGATGCCCTAACACTGTCGGTACAAGGACAGAGTAATCTAAGAAGTGTCCTCTCCAGGTGCCCTGTGCCCTTTAAGAAATCTACCAGATCAGCAAAAAGATAATATCTTTTTTGGTGTGGCACAGGATTTTAGTAATTAGTTTATGTGTCATCAGATGAAAAAGGTTGAACATCGCTGGTTTAGAGGGATAGGGAAGAGGAATGGGGAATGTCCCTTCTCCATGCCAGGGACTTGCTTGTATACAAATGGGAAGGGGCCTGATCTTGAGGTTCACAATCTCCCTCACCCTGATTGTTCCTTCACTTACTCAATGCACTTCACTAGTTGGCCTCAACTGTCTGTCAGCATCCTGCCCCAGGCCAATCGCCCTCCCAACCACCCTCACCATGGACCACAGGCTGTTCTCACAGCTACCGGGACTCCTTGTTGAGTTAGCCCCTTCTGGCACCCACAGTGCCATTCCTATACCACAGAGGTTCTATAACTGAGACTCCCACCATCCTCCTCCCCAGGTGTAACAGTCACAATAGACTAGGTTATGATACGGCACAGACAGTTCCCAAATACCAGTAGCTTAAATCAACGAAGGCTGATTTCTTCCCAAGCCTGCCGCTTTCTTGCGAAGTCTGAGGGGCAAGAACATACAGGAAGGTCCACATACCATGTCTAAATATTTAAGAGTTATAAAACAAGGTAACAAACTGTGAAGTAAAATAAGTTCTACCTGCTTTCCTTGAAATATATCCTTTTATGACAACCCTGGAAATTAAGATTTGAATTTAGAATTCTGAGATTCTTTGGAGTTCTATGCCAGGAACATGGTGGAGTAGATGAGTTGTTACAACTTCCATTTTCAGGTGAGGAAACCAAAGTTAAGAGAAAGAGAATAGAGAATGAAGTCACCTGGGGTTGGTCCAGTGCATCATCTCTTCCCAACCGTTGTGTTCTAATGTAGCCATCTGAAATGCAAGGGCAGTCCCTTCAATCTGCAGCAGTCACCCAAGAAGGAAATTCCCCACAGTCAGCCTGGATGAGCACACATACAAAGCAACAAAAGCCAAAAACTGTTCTTCACCTATTATAACAGAGGCCTGGTGCACAAAAATTTGAGTACTCGGGGTGGAAAGTGGGGAGGGGGGTCCCACAGCCTGGCCTGTGCCCTCTTACAGTCCGGAAGCCCTCGGGGGAGGTCCACCCGCTGGCTTAGGCCTGCTCACCAGGGGATTGGGCCTAAACTGACAGTCAGAGATGCCTCTGGCAGCCCAAGAGCCCTCAGGGCATGTCCACTTGCCAGAGGGGAGCAGGCCTAAGCTGCAGTTGGACATCCTTAGCACTGCTGAGGAGGTGGGAGAGGCTCCCGCCATCACTGCTGTGCTGTCAGCTGTCAGCCTGGTTTGTGGCTGACCAGAACTCCCCCTGTGGGAGTGCACTGACCACCAGGGGGCAGCTCTTGCATTGAGCATCTGCCCCCTGGTGGTCAGTGTGTGTATCGTGACCAGTCATTCCCAGTAGTTCTGCTGTTAGGGTCAATTTGCATATTACCCTTTTATTATATAGGATAGAGGCCTGGTGCATGAGTGGGGGCCAGGTGGTTTGCCATGAAGGGTGTCCTGGATCAGGGTGGGGTTCCTGCTGGGGTGTCTGGCTAGCCTGGGTGAGCAGCTGAGGGCAGTTTTCAGGCTGGTCATAGCCCCTTCAGGATGGGGGGCCCTACTGGGGTGCCTGGCCAGCCTGGGTGAGGGGCTGATAGACATTTTCAGGCTGGCCATGGCCAAGGGCTGGAAGCAGGTATCTGGGTTTTATTTGTCTTCTATAATTGAAATTTTGTAGGCTTCCGCGTGGAGCTCAGGGCCAGCAGGGCAGGCAGGAAGCTTGGCTTCCTCTATTGCCAGGGGCAACCCAAGACTCCTGCTTGCTCAGCTCTATGGCCACTACCATCTTAGTTGGGTTAATTTGCATACCCAATCCTGATTGGCTTGTGGGCGCAGCAGAGGTATGGTCAATTTGCAGGTTTCTCTTTTATTAGATTAGATTCCTTATTTGGTGATAGTACTCAATTCCTGAAGCTCATGAAGCCTTCAAGGGTACAGAACCAAAAGAGTAGAATCACTTTTCTAGGTCAACTCTGCTCTGGATCATGCAATTAGTCGTAGGTATAATATTTCATTAGTAAGTACAGCACCCGAACAAACCACCATTTGAATTAGAAAAAAATAAACCTAAATAAAAGAAAAAGACGAGATACCACATGCCATTTCACTTAGTTTCTATGATCCCTGTTGATCATTTGTAAATTTCCTGCCTTTAGCAAATGCTTATGGGCCAGGCGCTCTGCTACCAGCTTCACATACAGTTTCATTCAATTTTCAGATCAGTCCTGTAGGGCTGTCCTCTTTCCATATCTGAGAAAGCTAAGGCTTAGAGAGGTTAATGAACATAGTAAAGCTCACACAGCTAATGAGTAGCTGAGCTGGGATTCAGACTTCCCTCAGTTTCCTCACTCCTAACACCATGCAGTGCCCTTACTCAGATATTGTACAGAGGACACTGGCAGGTTCATCCTAACACCTTGTAGGGCTGATGTGAAAGATAAAGAGATGATGTATATGAAAAGTGTTCAGCAAACCATGAAGCCCGACACAGGTTTGCTGGGATTATTCCTCACAGTCTTACACCAGGTTAGCTCTGCTGTCCTTCGAGGCCAAGTCTATATTAATCCCATCATTCATCCATCATCCACCAAAGTCTGGCTTTCTTAAGAGCCAAAGGAAACTGGAAATATGGCTTTTGTAAGAAAGGCTTAACACCCGCTGCAAAGGGTGCTGGGTCACCAGAGAAGAAGGGTTCACTTATAAAAGACTGAGATTAATTTGGACATTGCTTCCCTACAAAAAGCAGGTGCCTGGAGGCAAGCAACCCGGAGAAGAATAATCACGCTGAGAGTGAAAGCACTTACCCAAATAATCACCATGGAGTTATCCACAACCTCCCTGAGTCTGTAGCCTGCAGCTAGTCTTAGAAGCTGGCTCTTCTTCTCTATGTGTGAGGAGCTGGACCCTTCCACAAGTTTATCAGGGCAGGTGTCTGTCTGGCAGCAGGGTCACTGCCATCTTGGCCCACTGCTCAAAGCTACGGTCATGGTGCAGAATAGATGTGGGGTCTCCTCAGCTGGATCCACCCTCCTCTCCACTTTGAATAGCACAGTGCCATTTACAAGTGTGTAAATGCAACACATCTGACTTCTTACTCGACATATTATTCCTCTTCAATGTGCCCTAGCTGTGTTTTCAAGCCTCGAGTAGACCAAATTGAAGACATGTAACGACACCTAAAAGGAGCAATGACTTCCATGAGGGGCATGTTTGTCTATAAGGTTAACCAATTCCCCTTGTTTTCATTCCAAGTTCACCTTTATCTTGGTGGCAGTAGCTACAAATGTGAAATGAAACCTCCAAACCTAGACAACTGGAATTGTATTTACATGCTCAGGACGTGCAAACAGCTATTCTCTGTGTCTTAGATGGAGCATCAGGCACACTGCAGAGCTCTGGCTGTGGGTCAGCGAGGGGCATGTGTATTGATTGTGGTGTCCAGTACAATGGAAACTCTAGGGAAGATAATATAATTCAGTATCCTGGGTGAGGCAATTGAAAAGAATGACAGTCACTGGCCTGGAATCTCACAGATTGTCATGATCGTTATTATAGACTAGAGGCCCAGTGCGTGAATTCATGCATGGGTGGGATCCAGCCAGGGCCTATCAGGCCAGGCCACCCCCTGGTTGAACTGCAGGTCGAACTCCTGATTGAGGGGACAATTTGCATATTAGCCTTTTATTATATAGGATGCCATTTATTGAGCCTATACTACACAACCAGCACTTTATGGCCACTGTCTCATTTTACCCTGTAATCACACTGCAAGATAACTAATATTATTTTACCATGAATGATGAGAAATGTGAAATCAGGCAACTTGCTTGAGGTCACCAGATGGCAGGTTCTAGATGTGAACCCAAATCCAGCTCATTCTCTGAACTACCAGGACTTAAACCAGAACCTCCCAGAATGCATAATGCAGAGAACACGAGACCTTGGGGGAACCCTGAAACCAACTGGACTGATCAACTTGACAATTTTAAACCTTTGTTTGCAGAAAAGCTAATCAAGAAGACTTAACCAATCTTTTTGCAAAGCCTCCTTTGGCCTACCTTTCAGTACTCTCAATACAAGAAAAGAGTTAAAAACTTTATTTCCAGAAGTTTGATTCTCTTCTATAAGTTATATACTTTGATTCTTCAACTGTTGGTTGTAGTTGGTCATTTGGAGAGAAATGTAAAGAAGTAGTCTTTAAAGTATTAGAAATATTTTACCAAAACATGGCTGCTGAATAGTATAGAGAAGGAATATATTTGACCCTTGAACAAAACAAGTTTGAACTGCATAAGTCCATTTATAGGGGGATTTTTTTCAATATATATAAAGTCAACTCTCTGTAACCCTGGGCTTTATATCCACATATTCAACCAACCACAAGTTGAAAACAGTATTTTTGATCCAAAGGGCCAACTATGCATTGTTCTATACCATCTTATATAGGGGACTTGGTCACCTTTAGATTTGGTAATGTGCAGGAGTCCTAGAACCAATGCCCCACTGACACCAAGGGATGGCAAGTTTTGGGAAAGTCAAAAGTTGTACGAGGGGTGTTGATTGCATGTGTTAAGGGGGATTGCCACTCCTAACCCCTGTGTTGTTCAAAGGTCATGTGTCTCTTATGAAAGATCTAGACCAGAATCATCTCTCCCATGCCACTACTGCTCTGTGCACCTGCAGGTGATCTGCACTGTAGCCTGGCTTCTGAACAGGATCTGCCGTGGGTTTGCCAGTGTGCTTCTTCAGAAGCCATGGTCCCTTGGAGAACAGATGTTAAGAAAGACAGGTGAGTATTATTTAATGAAAATTTATAGACTCACCCTCTTGGCCCAGCCCATGTTTATCTGTCCCCAGATCCTCTCAGTGTATGTCATTTGAGTGTATGTCAGTGGATTTTTAATAGGTCCCCCTCAAAATCCATGCCCACCAGAACCTCCCAACATGACCTGGCTTGGAAATAGGGTCTTTGCAGATGTAATGGGTTCAGATAAGGTCAGACTGGGTTAGGATAGGCCCTAACTGCAATGACTGGTGTCTTCATGTGAAGAGGAGAAGACACTCTGAGACACACATGGAGAAGAAAGCCAAGTAAAGATGGAGACAGAGATTGGAGTGATGCAGTTACAGGCAAGGAAGGCCACGTTTTTCTGGGCAGGAAAAAGCTGGGCAGGATTCTCTCCCAGAGACTCAGCATAACCCCTGCCAACACCTCAATTTCAGGCTTCTTCTAAGCTGTGAGAGAAGACATGTCTGTTATGATCGTTTGTGAGGGCACTTCTAAAAATGAATAGAGGGCCTCCCACACACTTGAGCCAAACCCTCATCATCCTTTGCAGGAATTATTTTTACTCTATCAACTCTGCTCCTTCTAGAGGTGCCACCACCACCCCATGGGAGCCTGCAGTGTTGCACCCTGCAAAGTAAAATATTTTACCAACAGAGTTCTTGTCTTTGAACCTATCTAGGGCCCTAACCTTCCAAGGGACCTCGGACTCAGTGATTCTGCTTCCAGATGTTTCTTTCCTAAGGGACTAATCAGATGCACATAATTTTTTATATGAGAATATTTTTTAGTGAATTAATCAGGGAAAATTGGAAGCAACCCAAATGATCAGATGTTGGAAAATGGTTGAATAAATTACAGTACATTCCTATAATTGAACTTTATGCAGCTATTAAAATTATGGCTTTGAATTAATAACGTGTGAAAATAATTGGGATATAATGCTAACTGCTAAAAGCAGGATAAATAATTCCATATAATAGTATTCTAATTTTGTTTGCAACACATGTTTCTATACATAAAAGATTAGACAAAAATACATCATTTGGTAATCTCTGGTGAGTCACAATGGGATTTTTACCTGAACTTTTTGCATATCTCTGTATTTCTGTAATAATCATGTATTATACTCATCAAAAGAAAAATAAGCAATACGTCTATCTTATTTAAAAATTTAGAAGACTTACAGTGAAGTAGCTTTCAAGCTATTTTGACCACATCTCGTAGTAAGAAATAATGGTTTTTCTTCTGACTATACAAAGTCTTCACTTGATGCTGTCTATAGGTTCTTGGACACTGCAACTTTAAGAGAAATGAAGTATAACAAAACCAAATTCACCGTAGGCTAATTGGTATAAAGAATAATTAAGTTCCTACAGCCTATTTCTGGTCACAAAAACATCACCAAACTTTTAAATAAAGACTGAAAATGCTTCTAATATTAAACATTGATATAAAGGTGCGCTCTATGTACATTTGGGTGTCCCAAGTATGTTAGTGCCGTTTTAAGCTTTAATCTACACAAATAAAAGAGAAATATGCAAATTAACCATCACTCCACCTCGACCAGCCAATCAGGAGTGCGTATGCAAATTAACCCAACCACGATGGCAGCGGCCATGGACCTGGAGTGAGCAGGAGGCTTGGGTTGCCCCCGGAAATGGAGGAAGCCAAGCTGCTCACCTGCCCTGGCAACCCAGGCTTCTAGTAAGATCTGGGCTCCGCTCAAGGCTACAAAGTTTCAATTATAGAAGATAAATAAATGCCAGATACAGAGAGGCTAGGAGCTTAGGTCACCATGGGGTGTGGCCAGTCTGAAAACAGCCATCAGCCCCTCACCCAGGCTGGCCAGGAATCCCAGTGGGAACCCCCAGTCCCAGGGCCAAGAGAAGGCCAGGCTGCTGGACTGAGCCTCCCCCCCTGGGGCTGGAGCTCAGTGGGGAAAGAGGAGGCGGCTTCAGACCAGGGGCAGGGGACCAGTTCTCCTGCACCCTCCCATTTAGGTGCAGATCATCCAGGAATTTGAACTTGGCCTTTCAGGTCATCATGAAGGTATATTTGTCAATGCAGGAAAATTTATTTAACAGTTTAATATAAATGTGCTGATGTTGGTCTTACAGGAAAATACTTTCCCCATCAACACATTTTTCTCCGTGGGATAACCTATGATGGTGAATAGTGGTTTGTGTGGAGCCTCCTTCAGTCCTCACCACAACCCCAGAAGGTATTTAGAAGGAAACCGAGACTCAGTGACATTAAGTAATGCGTTCAGGGCACAGAGTCAGTGCTAAAGTTAGCCTTAGGTGTATAACAAACCCAAGTGGCTTAGAGCAGCAGAGGGATTGGGGTCTTCCCCTGATTGGTGGGTTGGTGGAGCCTCAGCTCTGGTGGTTTCACCTGGGCTCACCCAGGCAGCAGCGCTCAGCTGGAGGGGCCGCTGCACTGGGAAGTGGCCAGAGCTTCTCTCACTGGCTCCCAGGTGGTGCTGCTGTCTCTGAGCAGCCTCAGTTCTCCTGCCTGGAACCTCTCTTTCCAGGAGCCACACTGGCTTGTGGGCTGGAGAGTCCCAAGGCGGCAGTCTGCAAGCAGAAGGTGCCAAGCCAAGCCTTTTGATTCCTGCCATGGAACTGGCACTTGTCCACATTCTAATGGTCAAAACCAGTCACAACGCCAGCCCTGATTTAAAGAGCGATAACAAAACAGACTCCACCTCTGCAAAGGAGCATGGAGACTTTTTTTTTTTTTTTAACCAAAAAATGGATAAGAACTAGCGGCTGAATAGCAGAGCCAGGATTCAAAGCCAGGTGGCTAGACTTCTGAATAACTGTGCCATGTCTGAACCACAGCGCAACTGGGGGACTTAGACATGGGAAGGATTGTGTGTTTTGTCTTTTCTCCTGGCAATACCTTTTCGTTCTGCCTTCCCCCAGAGTCTGGCTCAGTGCCCAGCACCCAGTGGTGGTCATTAATAGGTACTCAGGTCACTTACAAGGGGTGTGGCTCTGAATGGGACACCTAACCTCTCAATCTCAGTTTCTAGCCTGCAAAATGGGTGTAATTAGGGTAATAACACATCCGGCTGCCGGCTGCCGTAGGATTCCTGTGCAGTCACGCAGAGAAACTTTCAGCACGCCGGCCGGCACTCACCGAGGTCTCATTGTCAGTGATGGGACCGCGCACCATCCAAGAATGCGCGTGGGCTTTTTAACCGGCGGGAGTGAAACCCCACTAGGTTTCCAGATGCAAACACTCAGCTCGCAAGCAAACCCTCGTGTGAGGCGATCATTTCGAAATACAGTGTTGAAATTCTTAAGACAGCAGCTCTTTAAACGCAGGAGAGAAAATCAGAACGCACAGGGGAACGAACCCAGGGGGTCGACCTCTGCCCGTCCTCCTCCATTCATTTTTAAGATTCCCCCCTGGGGCTGCAGGCTGCTCCCAGGATGGGAAGTGCCGACCGGGCGGGGCCAGGTCGCGGGGGCAGGGGGAGGGGACCTACCTTGGGCCCCAGAAACCTGGGTCACGTGCGGCGCTGAGGGGGGCCCTTAAAAGCTGGCGTCCCGCAGAGCACTGGTGCCTGGGAGGTGCGACGGGGCGGGCTGCCTGGCCTCTGCTGCCTGGGAACCGGTGGGCTCGGGTCTGCGCGCACCGAGGCTGGAAGGAGCGCCCGCTGCCCGGGGTAAGTGCGCCGGGTGCGGGCGCCCCGGGGCGGGTCCGCACCACGTTCCCAGACGCAGGGAGTGCGGGGCGGGTGGTCTCTGGAGCCCTCGGGCCCCCAGAAGGAAGGAGAAAGCGCGGGGGAGGAGATGCTACCGAGGGGAGGGAAGGGTGGGTGGACTTGGCAGGCTCAGGGTTTCCCGGTTGGGGTACTGCGGAGCTTGACCCTCTGCCCTGCACGCGCCCAGCCCTGGGAACACCCCCAAGGTGCCAGGCTGGATCCCAGGCGCTGGTCCCCGGGCTTCTTCCAGATCTGGAGGCGCCTCCTGGTCCAGGAGCACGTCCTCTCCTCCTGGGAAGCATGAAGCGGTGGAGCCCCTCCATTGCTCTCAGGGTGAGGCAGGAACACCGTCTCCTTCGCCCCGCGTCCCTCTTTGGGACGTTTTGATTCCGGGGTGCCGTGGAGAAGTGGGAGCGGAGGGTGCCTTGGGTTTCAGTGCGCCCCACAAAAGGAGAGTTGGCTGGAGCGAAGGAAGGCAGGCACATCGGATAGACTATTAATTTCTGGAATGTAGGGTTAGGGGGAAGCCAGGGGTGTGGGACAGGCCACAGTCTCTGCTCAGTGGATCGGGCCTTGCAGGACGTGCAGAGACATGGAAGCGCCAGTACCTTTAAGGTCAACTTGGTCTCGCGGGGAAAATGGGCTTTTGCCATTTTTATGGATCCGAATCCCAGCTCCGCCTTTTATGAACTGGTGATCTTGAGCAGATTATTTGAATTCACTAAGCCTTAGTGTCTGCACATTTAAAAGACACTTGTTTCCCGAACCGGTTTGGCTCAGTGGACAGAGCGCTGGCCTAGGGACTGAAGGGTCCCAGGTTCGATTCCCTGTCAGGGCACTTGCCTGGGTCACAGGCTTTATCCCCAGTGGGGGTGTGCAGGAGGCCACCAATCAATGATTCTCTCTCATCATTGATGTTTCTGTCTCTTTCTCCATTCCTGTCTGAACTCAATAAAAATCTATTTTAAAATTATATATATATATATATATATATATATATATATATTTTTTTTTTTTTTTTCCCTCTCCCCTTAAATGTACAACTATTTTTTACTTTGTGTGTGTGTGTGTGTGTGTGTGTGTGTGTGTGTATGTGGTGGGGGGGTGATGAGTAAGAAAGGAGATGTTAGGAGAAAAAGAGATCCAACGAGAATGCATTTTACTATCTCGAAAAGTAACTTTTAAGAAAGTTGTTTAAATAGGAATCGGAACGCTTTCTTTTTAAAGGAGACCGCACTGACTTTGTGGGCATATGAAAGGCTGTATGGTTGTCAAGCCCCTTGGGTTGGGTTCCTGGACTTCTACCCCAGGTTAGCCTAAGCCCAGGGGAAACCCTTTATATAGAATGCCAGTGTTCTTTATAAGAAGCCACCTTATTCTTCTTTCATAAGGAATTGGCTGTGTTGGAGGGGCGGGCCCCAATGTACGTGAATCTAGCTTCTAAACCAGTTTGCCTGGGTTTCTACTGGCCTGATTTTATAGCCTGAGAGATAAGTGGGCTTTGACTGACAGGAGATTCAAATGATGTAGAAGAGTATTAAGCAAGTCCACTGGGCTTACCAGTTCACTCCCCTTGAAAAAATAAAAACAGGGAAGTGCTGTGGGCCGTGGGAATGGCACCAGGTGTCTGACAGGGAGGCAGACCAAACCTAGGTTTAGCAACCTTGATACTTGGATTCTGGCTAGGAAAGAATTCAGAGCCAAGATCCAAACTGGAAGAGAACATTTGGTAAATCAGCAGTAGAAGAAGTAATTTCTAGAAGGAATGGGCTTATGGAATGAGTTATGGAGGTAAAGGAAGGACCCTTGGAGCTTGGGGGTGAGAAAGCTAATAGTAACATGTCTGGGGCAGGGAGGGGGACATAGAGGAAGAGAGAAAGGGGGAGAAGGGAAGGGAGAGGGGGAGAGGGAGGGGAAAAGAGAAGGGGAAAGGGAAAGGGAAAGGCACTGGCCTGCCCCTGGGAGGTGATCACACTGAGTCCTCCCTCCTGAGGGTTTTAAGGGTGGAGATTTTAGGGGAGATCCCGGGGGAAGATCTCAATGGAATATTCAGCAGCTTTCCAGGTGTGTGCATTCAGGGTTGTGGTCTCCACTGACTGACTGGCCAGCACCAGGGCAGGGGGTCACTATCCAATGTAGCTGGTCCCGAGGACAGCTGTGGCTGGTGTTGCTGCTTTTCTGGGCCTGGAACTGAAATACAACTGAGGACTAGATGTCATCTCTAGGGAGGAAAGGTCAGGGGTCCAAACTGCATGAGCATAGATATTCATCCTGGTCCCATCCTACTACTGTCCTTCGCTAGGCACCCAGGACTTTCTGCCCTGGTGACCTTCTGTACCTGGCTTATCTCCTTGTTCTGCTCACATCTGTCTGAGTGCCTCCCACAAAAGCAAACAGCATGACAGTGTTTTGTTAATCACTTTGTTTTGTTTCCAGAAGCATAGCATTTGTCAGAGGAAGCACTAGGTGTTGAATGCTACTCTGGTATGCACAGAACTAAGATAGTGAGGGAGGGACACCTAGTTACTGCCTCAGAGAACAGCGCATACCCATTTATTAGCACCCAAATACCCACGGGAATGCCCCATTCTTAAGAGGAAGCCTAGAGCACTTGAAAGAGAGAACATGTTTATTTTAGTTTAACATCCCCAGGAAGGATCCAGACAATACCTTCAAGTGTGGCTCTGACACCTCAAAGCTATGTACCTTTAGACAAAGTACCTCTGTTCTGAGTGGACAGGTACAGGAGATGAAATACATACATGCTTACTGTGTGTAGGCATGATGTTAAATGTTTGCACACACGGGGTCCTTCTTGTGGCCCCTCTGGTGTGGCCCCTGAGTTGGTTATTACCAGTGGTCTGCCCTCTGGCCCTGTCTTATTCCCACCCCACTTCTTGAACTCTGTCAAACTCCCTCAGAAATGCCAACCCCTACAGCTAAGTTGAACAATCACTTCGTTAGTTCTCTTTAAGATCAACATTCAATCCTCTGCGGAGTTCTTTTAGAGTGAACTAGAAGAAAGCTCTAGTTTTGTTCACTTATGTGTTTTATTCCATCAGTCTTCTGCTTTTCCCATTGTCCTGCTCATTTACATATCTGTGGTCACTTTCTCCTTTCAGAGAGGGTGGGATAGGATCTGTATCGACTCTATAATTGAATATAATTGACTCAGGTAGACATAAGGATTGAGCTCCATTTTTTATCCTGAAGTTAAAAGTGGTTAGTTGCACACTGAGCAATATAGGATTCGGATTGGGAGTAAGGTCATCACCCATGAGAACTTGAGTTGAGCGCAGTGCTGATTGATAGTGGCTTAGAGACTGAGCTTCTTGCACCTTATCCTAGCACATACCCGGTCTGCCAGAATTACTGGGTTTGTGCCCATCTCTTCTCTGTGAAGGCAAGTACTAGTACTGTATTATGTTCACCTTTGACTCTACGAATTTTAGCCAAGTATTTCATAGTTCATCAGCTGCCCAGAAAATCTCCAAGGAATTGAATTCTATTAAAGGAGAAGAAACTGTATGCGGAAAAGTGTGTGGGGGACTCGCTATGTTTGAAAGGACCGGGAAATGTAATTGTGCCTGGGCAAAGCTGAGCAACAAGAAATGTAGAAAGTTAAAGACAAACCCATTCTGAGGCTTGTGTGGCCCCCATGATGCAAAGTTGATATTTTACACACAGAGAACGTGATAGTCATAGCTCATTCTGAAAATGAAACAATTTCCCGCCTGCGTTTCTTTTTTTAAAAAATATATTTTATTGATTTTTTTTTTTTTAGAGAGGAAGAGAGAGTGATAGAGAGTGAGAGGGATAGAGAGTGAGAAACATCAATGAGAGAGAAACATCGATCAGCTGCCTCCTACACACCTCCCACTGGGGATGTGCCCGCAACCATGGTACAGGCCCTTGACCGGAATCGCACCTGGGACCTTTCAATTCGCAGGTCAGCGCTCCAGCCACTGAGCCAAACCGCTCAGGGCGTGCCTGGGTTTCTTGATGAAAACTAGTATTATCAATCAACAAATCATGTATTTTCTCTCCCTCTAAGAATTGGAGTGTCTGTAAAATTGCCTTAGCTTGGGAGAGAGTTCTGTACACTGGGGAATGGTGGCCGGTCTCAGAATAAGAGAGCCTGCAGCTTCCCTATCGCTCTGGATTTATTGCCTCTTCTCTCTGTCTGTTGTCTCCCTAACTTCTCTACCTGGTCTCAGCACTCCTTTCAAGGGCATGTTGGAGCTCACTGACGAAAGACTACCAGGGATACACTTGCAGCGACACAGTCATCTTATTAGCCTACTTGCAGCAAAGGAAGACACCAGGTCAAAGGATC
>PVJC01019004.1:0-30738 GCA_004026665.1 Murina feae
TTGTGTCTGTTCACATATTTCTGTTTGTGTTTATCTGAAGTAGCACTTTTGTTATTTGAAAGGGAAATGCCAGATGAGTTAGAGATCAGATATAAAAAAGAAGCCCTATTAGTATTAGTATGTGTGTGCATAATCTTGAGGTAGAGGCTTCTGGGCTAAGTGTGACCCCGGGGGCCAGAAGCCATTCAAGTAAAGGCTGGCTCTTCCTGTGCCCGAAACAAAAATGCAGAAATCTAGAAAGACAAGCTACAAGCTGGAAAGCAGTCCTCACAACCCAGGCCAGAGAAAGTTATGACCTCCCTCTGGCCCAGCAAACATTAACTTGAAATTAACAAGCCTAAATGTGATACAATTGTAAAACTTCTAGATTAAAACAGGAAAATTGTTGAGACTCTAGGTTGAAGAGAGAATTCTTAAGTAGGGCATAAAACTCACAAAAATTTAAAAAATTATCAATCGGACTTCATAATAAAAAATTATAAATTGGACCTAACCGGTTTTGCTCAGTGGATAAAGCGTCAGCCTGCGGACTGAAGGATCTCAGGTTCGATTCCAGTCAAGGGCATGTACCTGGTTGCGGGCACATCCTCAGTGGGAGGTGTGCAGGAGGCAGCTGATCCATGTTTCTCTCTCATCAATGTTTCTCTCTCATCGATTATTCTAATTCTCTATCACTCTCCCTTCCTCTCTGTAAAAAAATCAATCAAATATATTTAAAAAATTATAAATTGTACTTAAAATATTAAAAACTTCTATTATTTATTTATTGTCTATTTATTTACATATGTCTCATTTTTCCTGGATTGACGCCCCCCACCAGCCATTCCCACCCCAGGCAAGCCGCCACTGATCCAGTGTCTGTGTCCATTGGTTATGCTAATATGCATACAAGTCCTTTGGTTGCTCTCTAACTGGCCCCTCCCATGCCATTTGTTTCTTGATCTATTCTTATTCATCACATTATGTTGATCATTATAAGCCACATATGAGTGAGCTCATGCGATATTTATCTTTCATTGACTGGCTTATTTTGCTTAGCATAATGCTCTCCAGTTCCATCCATGCTGTTGCAAATGGTAAAAGTTCCTTTTTTTATAGAAGCATAGTATTCCACTGTGTAGATGTACCACAGTTTTTTAATGCACTCATCTGTTGATGGGCATTTAGGTTGTTTCCAAATGTTAACTATTATAAATTATGATGCTATGAACATAGGGGTGCATATATCCTTTCTGATTGGTGTTTCTGGTTTCTTGGAATATAGTCCTAGAAGTGGGATTACTGGGCCAAATAGGAGTTTCATTTTTAGTTTTTTGAGGAAACTCCATACTGCCTTCCACAATGGCTGCACCAGTCTGCATTTCCAAAAGCAGTGCAGTAGGGTTCTTTTCTTTACACATCCTCACCAGCATTTGTAGTTTGTTGATTTGTTGATGACAGCCATTGTGACAGGTGTGAGATGGTATCTCATTGTTGTTTTCATTTGCATCTCTTGGATGATTAGTGTCTTTGAGCATGAAAAACTTTTATTATTTAAAGCACACTGTTAAGAAAATTAAGCCCTAACCAGTTTGGCTCAGTGGATAGAGCGTCGTCAGCCTGTGGACTGAAAGGTCCCAGGTTCGATTCCAGTCAAGGGCATGAACGATGGTTGCGGGCACATCCCCATTAAGGGGTTTGCAGGAGGCAGCTGATGGATGCTTCTCTCTCATCGATGTTGCTAACTCTCTATTCCTCTCCCTTCCTCTCTGTAAAAAGTCAATAAAATATATTTAAAAAAAAGAAAATTAAAAGGCAAGCCACATACTGGGAGGAAATATATGCAGTGTATAAATCTGATCATAAAATTGTATCAACACTATATAAAGAACACTTAATACTCAATAAAAAAAAGAGTGACAACCAATTAAAAAACAGGCAACGTATTTTAACAGAAACTTCACCACTCAGTGATGAAAAGGAACAAATGATTGATGCATATAATTATGGATGGATTACAAAATAATTATGTTAATTGAAAGAAGCCAGGGCCAAAAGATGATAAGACTCAATTGATATAAAATTCTAGAAAAGGCAAAGCCATTTTGATAATCAACCAGTAGTTGTCAGAGCCTGGGAAGGTGAGGAGGGAGGGAATTGACTGTAAGGGAGTATAAAGAAACTATCTGGGGTGATGCAAATGTTCTACACGTTTATAGTACTGGTAGTTACACAAGTATATACATTTGTCAGAATGAATCAAACTTCAGATTTAAAATGAGTAAATTTTATTTTATATAAATCCTATTTTAATAAAGCTTATTTAACAAACTGGAGAGGAAACATATTACTCTAGCCAAGATGAATGCCATCTGGTGAGAAAGTAATGAAATCTAAAAGCACAATAGAATTTTATGAAAAAAATTATGGTTATTCTTATGGTTTAAATCTGTGAAAAATTTGTGGATAAAATTGATATTTTTCTTTGAGTCTAACAAACCATTTGTAGACCCACTTGATAGATCCACTTGACAAGATAACCTACAGTGATTTTTAACCCTTTTCATTCCATGGCACACATACAGTAATATATCCTGCAGCACACCAAAAAAATGTATTTTTTGCTGGTCTGACAAAAAAATAGGTACAATTTGAATTGATTTACAAAAAGAAAATAGTAATTACACTTACCCTTTTGGCTTCAAACTGACTTTTAAAAAGCATATGCCTATACTTGTATATAAGGATTTCTGTAACACAAATGAATCAATCAGGCACAAACTTCTTATGCAATGTGACCAATAAGATGCAATTTTATGTATTTACTAGGGGCCCGGTGCACAAAAATTTATAAACTCGGGGGGGGGGTTCCCTCAGCCCAACCTGTGTCCTCTCATAGTCTGAAACCCCTTGGGGGATGTCCACCTGCTGGCATGCCTGGGTGAGGGGCTGATGGCTGTTTGTAGGCTGGCCAAGCGCCCCAGTGGGGACCATCACCCCATGGGGGTGTGGCCAGCCTGGGTGAGGGGCTGAGGGCCGTTTTCAGGCTGCCCACAGCCCCTTCAGGGTTAGGGTCCCTACTGGGGTGCCTGGCCAGCCTGGATGAGGGACTGAGGGCTGTTTGCAGGCTGGCCACAGCTCCCATTGACCCAAGGTCCCAGTGAGGCGAGCTAGAAGCAGGTTTCTGGGGTTTATTTATCTTCTATAATTGAAACTTTGTTGCCTTGAGCATAGGCCACAGCCAGCCTAGGCAGGCAGTTTCCCCCATCGCTGTTTTTTCTAGCTCTGTGGCTGCTGGCCACCATCTTGGCTGGGTTAATTTGCATACAGCCACTCTGATTGGCTGGTGGGAATGGCTTGGCTGGTGGGCGTGGCTTAGGCGTAACAGAGTAATGATTAATTTGCATATTACTCTTTTATTAGATTAGACTAGGGGCCTGGTGCACAAAAATTTGTGCACTCAAGGGGTCCCTCAGCCTGGCCTGTGCCCTCTCACAGTCTGGGACCCCTAGGGGGATGTCCACCTGCTGGCATGCCTGGCCAGCCTGGTGAGGGGCTGATGGCTGTTTGCAGGCTGGCCACAGCTCCTCTAGGGTTTGGGTCACTACTGGGATGCCTGGGTGAGGGGCTGAGGGTCATTTTCAGGCTGCCCACAGCCCCTTCGGAGTTTGGGTCCCTACTGGCGTGTGTGGGCAGCCTAAAAACAGCCCTCAGCCCCTCACCCAGGGGGCTGATGGCTGTTTGCAGTCTGGCCACAGCTCCCATTGACCCAAGGTGTCAGTGAGGCTGGCTGGAAGCAGGTTTCTGGGGTTTATTTAACTTATATAATTGAAACGTTGTTGCCTTGAGCGGAGGCCACAGCCTGCCTAGACAGGCAATGAAGCCTCCTTTTGCTTCAGCTCCATGGCTTCTATAATTGAAACTTTGTTGCTTTGAGCTGGCTGAGGCAGGCAGTTTCCTCCAAACAGAAGCCTCCTGTTTGCTCTAGCTCCATGGCTGCCAGCTGCCATCTTGGCTGGGATAATTTGCATACAGCCACTCTGATTGGCTGGTGGGTGTGGCCTGGATGGTGGGCATGGCTTAGGTGTAACAGAGTGATGGTTAATTTGCATATTACTCTTATATTAGATTAGATGGTTCAAGAGAGGGCATTCCCACTGGTAGGTTATTGTTGTGCTGGTTATTGTCCTTTATTTTTGGACAACCTAAGGGAAAAGAGTTCAGTGCTCCTGACTAGTCAGGTTTTGCATGTTTTAAAAATACTTTAGTACACCAGTTGAAAATCACTAGCTTATCTGGATTTCCTTGCTTTTTACCTAATGTGTTTTTCTAGTTCAGGATCCACTCCAGATGTACCACATCACATTTACTTTGTCATGTCTCCTGAGGCTCCTTTTGGCTACAACAGTTTCTCAGACCTACCTACTTACCTACCTACCTTCCTTCCTTCCTCCCTCCCTCCTTCCCTCCCTCCCTCCTTTCCTCCCTTTCTCCCTTCCTCTTTTCCTCCCTCCCTCCCTCCTTCCTTCCCTTCTTTCTTCTTCTCCTTCTCCTTCTTAGTACTTCCTTACTTTCTATCACTATAAGGTATTCTAGATTCATTTTATATATTTCCCACTCTAGTCCCAGTATGAGAAATTTCTATAAAGACCTCTGACTCCTTTTATTGGAGAACTAGAGGCCCAGTGCACAAAAATTTGTGCACTCAGGGGGAGGTCCCTCAGCCTGGTCTGTGCCCTCTCCCACTTTGGGACCCCTCAGGGGATGTCCACCTGCTAGCTTAGGCCCACTCCCCGGGGATTGGGCCTAAGCTGGCAGTCAGACAGCCCTCTGGCAGCCCAGGAGCCTTCAGGGGATGTCCACTTGCCAGTGGGGAGCAGGCCTAAGCTGCAGTCAGACATCCTTAGTGCTGCTGAGGAGGTAGGAGAGGCTCCCACCACCACTGCTATTCTGGCAGCCATCAGCCTGGCTTGTGGCTGAGCAGAGCTTCCCCTGTGGGAGTGCACTGACCACCAGGGGGCAGCTTCTGCATTGAGCATCTGCCCCCTGGTGGTCAATGTGTGTCACAGTGACCAGTTATTCCCAATGGTTCTGCTGTTAGGATCAATCTGCATATTACCCTTTTATTATATAGGAGGATAGAGGCCTGATGCATGGGTGGGGGCTGGCTGGTTTGCCCTAAAGGGTGTCCCAGATCATGGTGGGGGTCCCTGCTGGGGTTCCTGGCCAGCCTGGGTGAGGGGCTGAGGGCCATTTTCAGGCTGGCCACAGTCCCTTCAGGGTGTGGGGATGTCTCTGTTGGGGTGCCTGGCCAGTCTAGGTGAGTGGCTGATGGCTGTTTGCAGGCTGGCCAAGGCTCCCAGCAACCCAAGCTCCCAGCAAGGCTGGCTGAAAGCAGGTTTCTGGGGTTTATTTATCTTCTATAATTGAAACTTCGTTGCCTTCAGCAGAGGCCACAACCAGCAAAGGCAGGCTGGCAGCATGGCTTCCTCCATCACCAGGGCAAGCCTCCTGTTTATTCCAGTAAGTCTCCTGCTTATTCCAGCTCTGTGGCTGCTGGCTGCCTTCTTAGCTGGGTTAATTTGTATATAGTTGCTCTAATTGGCTGGTGGGCATGGCTTAGGTGTAGCAGAGTGACACCTAATTTGCATATTACTCTTTTATTAGATTAGACTAGGGGCCCGGTACACAAAAATTTGTGCACTAGGGGTGTCTCTCAGCCCGGCCTGTGCCCTCTCACAGTCTGGGACCCCTCAGGGGATGTCCACCTGCTGGTGTGCCTGGCCAGCCTGGGTGAGGGGCTGATGGTTGTTTTCAGGCTGGCCAAGCCCCCCAGTGGGATCCCTCACCCCATTGAGGTGCCTGGGCAGCCTGGGTGACGAGCTGAGGGGCGTTTTCAGGCTTTCAGGCTGCCCACAGCTCCCATTGATCCAACGTCCCAGCAAAGCTGGCTGGAAGCAGATTTCTGTGGTTTATTTATCTTCTATAATTGAAATTGTTGCTTTTAGCCGAGGCCTAGGCAGGTAATGAAGCCTCCTGTTGGCTTTAGCTCCGTGGCTTCTATAATTGAAAGAATGTTGCCATGAGCAGAGAGAGGCCCAGCCGGCCTAGGCAGGCAGTTTTCTCCATCGCTGGTTCAACGGAAGCCTCCTGTTTATTTCAGCTCCATGGCTTCTACAATTGAAACAATGTTGCAAATGAGCAGTGAAAGGCCCAGCCTGCCTAGGCAGACAGTTTATTCCTGGTGCAATGGAAGCCTGCTGTTTATTCTAGCTCCGTGACTGTTGGCCTCCATCTTGGCTGGGTTAATTTGCATACAGCCGCTCTGATTGGCTGGTGGGCGTGGCTTAGGCATCCTGAAGAAACAGTCAGTTTCAATATTACTCTTTTATTAGATTAGATGGCATTAGAAACAAAGATATGGGTTCTAGGTATACTTGTTGCTAGGATACTATTGCTTCTTAGGTCTCTTAATTGCCAGAGCAAGGACTATATGTGTATATATTAAGCCATATATGAACACACGTCTACTAGTATAAGTTTTTCACATGTAACCATCTGTAACAATATTAAGTTAAATATGAATGCATACTAATTTCTCCAACTCAAATCTATTAATACTTGGAACATTCTAGCCTTCTCCATTGCTTAACAATAGATTCCCACTCTAACACTGATAAAACTGGCTCCCACTATCTGCTTCCGTCATCATTTTAATTAATTTTAAAAACAAGAAATCTGTAATATTTTCAACAATAAAGATACATTTAAAAAATAAAATACAGCATATGTGTCTCAGTATCAGAATCGTTAAGCCACTTCCTCATAAGAAAAAACTTTATCAAGTAGAATGCAGTGCTTAAATACAGTTTCTTTTTCTTTCAGTCTTATAGATGCCACTCATTTCCAAAGTTACTTAGGTCAGCAGCTTCCTCCCACTTCCTTCAGTGAGGTTGGTTCATACATTTGTTAGATTACCTTGTCATAGTCTGCATTCCTTCCTAAGATCCCTGACATCCTAAATGCCTTTTTAAAGGTTTCACAGATTAAAGTTTACTTTCTGATGTAAAGTTCTATGGGTTTTAACAAATGTATAACATCAGGTATCTGCCATTCCAGTAGCATACAGAATAGATTTACTAACCTGAAATTCCCCTGTGCTTCACCTATTCAATCCTCCCCTTTTTTTCCCACAAACCCCTGGCAAACACTAATCTTTTTGCTGTCTTTATAGTTTTATCATTTACACAATGTTGTATAATGGAAATCATCAAATACATAGCCCTTCAAGACTGAATTCTTGCAATCAGCAATGTGCATTTTAGGTCTGTCATGTTTTGTTTTGTGTTTTGGTTTTTGTTTTTTTTTTGGGGGGTGGGGTGGGGTGGGGTGGGAGGCTTGATAGCTTATTCGTTTTTATTGATTAACCTATCCCATTGGTTGAATGTACCACAATTGGTACATCCTATTAAAGAACCTCTTAGCTACTTCTATTTTGGGGTAATTACACTCCCATAAACAATGTGTTAAGGTTTGATTTTCCACATCCTCAGCACTACTATTGTCATGCTGAAAATATTAAATTAACTGAACATACACATACTAGATGCTGAGAGTGCCAATCATCTTCCCTACCTGGATTCCAGAATTCTTTCCCCAAGCCTTTTATTGTGTATGAAGGATATGGAAAGTGCTTTCTCTGGATAATCTAAAAAGGATCCAAGAGGAATAATGTCAACATTAAGGATTCCCCAATACAGTGGTCAGTCAGGTCACCTTTTGTGAAACTCACAGTCCACAAACTCCACCTGAGCTTCTGCAATCTCAGTGAGTTTTTAGTTTCTTGTTCTAATATAAGGAGACAAAGATCACAAAAATTCAAAGGAAAGCCTCTAACATGAAAAGTAGATGCCAACTAAACAAATACAAAAAGTAATTCAAAATACACACTGAAATAAGAAAACTTAAATATCCTTTTCCTTAATAACCTCAGAAATAAAGAATATTATAACCACAAAAAGAGAACAGCATGCTGTAAAAAAAATTCAAAGAACAAAAATAGTTCTTAAAAAATTATAGCAGAAAAAACCTTAATATGAGAGCCTGAAAAGATGATCAAAAACAACAACAACAACAACAACAACAACAACAAAAAACAACACACACACACAGTAGAGAATGTATAAAAATATTAGAGCACCAATATAGGAAGTTTAGTTAAGTTCCAGCTCCAGATGAGAGAACAGAAAACACAGAGGAAAGCGTACCACCAAAGATTCTATTTCAGCAAAATTTCCAGAATTAGAACATCAACTTCTAGATTAAAGGTGTTCACAGATAATCCAGCTTAATGAATAAAAATAGACCCATACCAAAGTAATAGCGAAATTTAAAAACACTGGAGGTAAAGTACAGGTCCAAAAATGTTCCAGGTAAGAAAACAAATTAGGTCTCACATACATAATTAGTAATCAATATTGCTTTGAATTTCTCAAGAATAGTAGAGGAAAAGAGAAGAAAATAGAAAGTACCTTGAAAATTCTAAAGGAAAATTATTTCCAACCCAGAATTCTATACTTAGTTGAACATTAATCAAGTAGCAAGATAGAATAAACTATTTTTTCAGATATGCAGAGCCTTAAGTAATTTATGTTCTATGCAGGATTTATCAAGAAGCTCCTAGAAGAAGGGCTCTACCAAAAGGAGAGAATACATCCAGTAGTGAGAAGCATAGGGTACAGGAAACAGAATAGTGCACACAGGAGAAAGGTGGAGAGAGTTCTCTGATGATAGTGAAAGGAGATCAAGGATGAAGAGCTTTTAAGTAGTTACTAGGTAGCTCCTTTAGCCTGGAGCATGTCGGAAGGCTCCAGGAGAGAATTTTCCAAGAAAACGAAACTGATTGTGTGGTGTGCAAATGGTTGAGAGCATATTTAGACAGTTGGAAGAAAGTTTGGGCTTTAAATGGTGATAAATATACTCAAAACTATACAAATTATAAGGGGAAAAATTATTAACTCCACACAAAGAAAAAAGAACCTATTATAGTTTCTCAGCTGTGAATAACATTTGTACAGTCATAGTAAACACTGAATGTCACTCTAATAAATTGTGATATAACTTTATTCAGAGGATAGGGGAAGAAGAAGAGTATAAGTGTGATAGAGCTAAAGTTAAAATGAAAACTATGTCTTCATATTCCTCAGTCAGAAAGGAAAACTATATTTTATTTTTAAAAATCTTTATTGTTGAAAGTATTACATATGTCCCCCTTTCCCCCCCACTGACCCCTTCTAGCTCACCCCTATCCCTTGCCCCCAGGGCTTCACCACCTATTGTCTGTGTCCATGGGATATGCATATATGCATACAAGTTCTTTGGTTGATCTCTTCCCATCCACCCACCCCTGCTTTCCTTCTAAGATAGGAAACTATCTTTTAAAAATCAATAATTATTGAAACAAACATATTTTTTTAGACATATGGAAGTAAACTGTGAAAGAATCAGCAAAACAAGTTGAAAATTTGAAGTTTGCCTTTAGGGAAGGTCTATTTGAGGAATTCAAACTGCTACTTTTAGTAACAAATAAAAAAAATGAATATTGATTGAATGGGAGGTTGTAGGAGGCACTATAGCAGTGGTTCTCAACCTTCTGGCCCTTTAAATACAGTTCCTCATGTTGTGACCCAACCATAAAATTATTTTTGTTGCTATTTCATAACTGTAATGTTGCTACTGTTATGAATTGTAATGTAAATATCTGATATGGAGGATGGTCTTAGGTGACCCCTGTGAAAGGGTCATTCGACCACCAAAGGGGTTGCGACCCACAAATTGAGAACTGCTGCACTAGAGCAACCAAATGTAGCCAGAGTAAGGCTGATCATGTAGCTGATGAGGCAACTTTTCATACTATCCTCACATTGCTACAGAACCTGGGCATACTGCTCTGGGATCACAGGGAGACTTGTAAAATGGTTTTTCACTCTAAGGGACCTAGCTGTGTCAGGAGTCATTTCTGAGCTCGTTAAAGTAAACATTATGGTGTGCAATGCTTCCTAATAGTAGATACTTACAAATGAGTCGGAAAAATGTTTTGAGACATTACCATCTATAATTTCTCCTTATTTTACACTCATCTTACTCTATGGTCAAGCAAGTATCACAGCTGGCTCTATGAACATTACCTCAAAGGAAGGTTGTGTGTGTATTTGTGCACACACACATGTATAAGGGATAATTCTTACAGGAAATAGCAGTAGTCTATAAGAGTCTTTGCAGATGTAATTAATTAACATGAGATAATACTGGATTCAGGTGGTCTCTAATCCAAATAACTGTGTCCTTATAAAAAGAGAACTTAGAGACAAAGAGACACACAGAAAGACAGCCACGTGGAAGACAAAGGTAGAAATTAGAATAATGCGGCTGCAAGGCAAGGAACACCAAAGGTTGCTGGCATCCACCAGAAGCTGGAAGAGACAAGGAGCACCAACAAAAGAGGAAAATAAAAAGAGAGACAAATCTATGAATTCTAATAGTGGAGAAGAACTACACTCATGTATTAGGGTTTTCCAGAGAAACAGAATCAATAGGATGGATGGATAGACAGATATACAGATATCTAATCTAATAAAAGCGTAATATTAAAATTGACCATTTCTTCAGGATGCCTAAGCCATGCCCACCAGCCAATCAGAGTGACTGTATGCAAATTAGCCCAGCCAAGATGGCAGAGGCCACAGCCCCAGGAGAAGTCGTGCACTGGGGTCCAGCAGGGCAGATGGAAGACCTCTGCCCTGGGATCCAGGTGGCAGCCGCGGGGCGGGAGGAGCAAGCGGGCCTGTGGCCGCGATCCAGGCTGCAGCGTGGGCCGGCCAGTGGCCGCAGCCGCGGGGTGGGAGGAGCAGGGCGGGAGCAGCCAGCCAGCCCCTTGGCTGTGGCCTAGAAAGCTATCTATGGTGGGGCACACACACGGAGGCTGCTAAGCCTCCGTGTGTGTGCCCTGCAATGGATTACAGGTGTCAGTCAGCTGGCTCCCGCCCCTCCTTGGCTGCCGCCCGGAAAGCAATTGATGGTGGGGCACCCCCTGCCCATCTCTCCATCTCCTGTGAGAGGCTCCATCTCCCTTCAGAGCTGGGGTGAACCTGCGGGAGCCAGGAGACAGAGAGATGGGCGAGGGGTGGGGGTGGGAATGGGGGTGGGGGTGGAGGGAGCAGGAGCCATGGAGAGTTTGTGGGGAAGTAACCAGGTTGGGGAGGGGTGGAACAGGATGGAGGGCAGAACTTTATAAAAGAGTCAGTGGACAGCAGAGTTAAAAAAACAGGATGTATGAGTGAACTGTAGGGCCTATAATGAATGAAAATCAAGTATGGTTGTGTACTGGGGACAGATTTTAAAAGTAGAATTCAGAAAAGAAAAAATGATAAATGATAGTGGATAATTAGGCAGGTAGATAGATAGGTATTAAAACAGTGGAAGGAAGTAGAGAAGAATGTATGGCAAAGGTAGGATGAGAGAAAAAGGAGGGAAGAAAAGTTATAAAGGGGGAGCTGGTAGAGCTTCAAAGGAGAATGGGAAGAAGGAAGGAATGGGGGAGGGAGCAAAGTAGGTCAGAGGGAGGAAGTGAAGAAAAAAATTAAGGTGGGAAGGAAGGAAAAGGGGAGGGTGGGCCGGGGTAAAGATAAAGGAGAGAAGGAATGTGGGTAGGGAAGGAGGATAGTAGAAAAATGGGAAGAATGATGATGGAACAGAAGTAGGAAATAAGGAGGAAAGAAAAGTTTATAAATGTTGAGTCAGTAGGAAAAGTGTTAAAGGAGAAAAATTGTGTGAGAGGAAGAAGCCAATACGGAAGTCAAATACATTTGTGCGTGAAGGGGATAAGATTAAAAAAGAAAGCTAATAGGGGTGACCAGGCCGGCAGGGGAGGGCAGTTAGGGGGATCAGGCAGGCAGGCAGGCAGACAGAGTGGTTAGGGCAGGCAGGCAGGTTAGCAGTTAAGAACCAGAGGTCCTGGATTGTGAGAGTCCCCAAGAACTCCATATTGGAGAGGGTGCAGGTTGGCTGAGGGACCGCTCCCCACCCTTGCCCCCTGTGCACAAATTTATTATAAAGAACTGGCTCATGCAATTATGGAGGCTGACAAGTCTCAAGATTTCAGTCAAAAGCCAGAGACCCAGTAAGAGCTGATGTTTCAGGACAAGTCCAAAGGCAGGTAAAAACCCACTGTCCCAGCTTGAAAGCAGTTAAGAGGGTCAGCCTTTTCATTCTCTTCAGGTCCTCAACTGATTAGATAGGGTTACCACATTAGGGAGGGCAATCTGCTTTACTTAGTCTGCCAATTCAAATTATAATCTCATCCAGAAACACACCCAGAATACTATCTGAACAAATGTCTAAACACCCTGTGGCCCAGTGAAATTGACAGTTAAGAGGAGCCATCACAATCCTGCTCTTGGTAGGACTAGCTAGCATGGAGATAGTAAGTCCCTGGGTAGCAAAGCCCAGCAGTGAATGAAGCAGATAGGATGCTTACCCAAGAGGCCTATGTGCAAGCATGGCTAGAAAACCACAGAGAGCTTTTGTCCTGAAGGGTTGGTATGGTTCAACAGGGCAAACAAAGGACATGATAATCAGGGACATTCCACATCTCTTCTGCAAAACTTTGGTAATTCAGGCGCTTCCAAAACCTTGACATGATACTCACTGAAGTAAACTTTTTCATAAGCCTAGCACAAGAGAGCTGAATTAGGTCAGTTAGTTCCTAGAATATAAAGAGATGACATAGTTCTCACATACTTGTGTTATATTTTTTCTCTAGAGCAACCTCTGGCAAAATGAAATGGAACAGGCCAACCTAAAACATGCCTGACATCAATTAAAAGCCCTGACACATAGAACCTTTTTTAGTGAGTTAGACTACAAATGGACACCTGGACATCCATTTTTCAAGAAATAGAAGTTTCTCTGCACAACTCACAGCTCTGATTACGCACAAGACTACTGACGATCATCTCTAGCTCTGTTTATTCCAATGGAAGGATTTTTGCTACCACTGCCAAACCAGCCAAGAAATAAGTCCATCAGACAATAGAGAGGAAAGTTCTTGGGATAGGTACCTCCAATGCTAAAACCTTCCAAGTGCTAAGTGCACCAAGTTTACTATACTGTGACGAAGCCTCTTTATAATGATTTCCCAGGAAATCAAACTATCAGAATGTAAAAAGTAGAAAAATGTTTAGCCAGAGCCATGTAATGGAGTAACTGTCAAATGCAGGCACATAAAGATGAGAAGGCCAGTCCCAGCCAGTTTTCTCAGTGGTTAGAACACTGGCCCTGAAGGGTTGAGGGTTTGATTCTGGTCAAGGGCATGCACCTTGATTGCAAGCTCAATCCCCAGCCCCAATCAGGGCATGTGTGGGAGGCAACCAATAGATGTGTCTCTCTCACATCGATGTTTCTGTCTTTACCCATTTCTTCCACTCTAAAAATTAACAGAAAAAATACCATCGGGTGAGGATTAACCAATCAACAAACAAACAGTTTAGGAGGCCAGGGGATTAGGTGCTAAGACTCAGTTACTGCTGCACTGATTCAGTCATGAAAAGCAGCTTGAGGACATCGTGCTTCTGGAAACCCTGCAGTCAGGAAGGAAGCTTTAAGTGAGTGGCTGCTTTTCTGGATAACTTTTGCCCCTATCAATATTGTGGGGGCCCTGGAAAAATTCAGGCTTTTTGGTGTCAGCAAGGCTGGGGCTTGAATTCTTACCCTGTCACTTATTGGGATCCTGAGCAAATTAATTAACCTTTTAATTCTTAAAAATAATAGTTTTTGGATTCACATCTTCTTCTTGATTCAGAACTCAGATTTCTAATTATGATCTTATGCCCTGGCAGGAGAAAGTCACTTCTGGAGGATTTTCCAAAAATGACACAGCTCTCCAGCCGATCAGCAATTACTAAACTGCCTGCTGTTTAAACAGCAACTTGCTCTTTAGAAAGGACATTAATTAAGCAATTACTCAATGCACCAGTGAATGCAAATAAATAAAAGAGAGCAAGATATGCATGAATGAGAGACAGCATAGCAGAAATAGCATAAAGAAGCATTTACTGGCTCTTCTCCAGGGAGATTCTTTAGTGCAGAATGTCAATTGCCTGTGGCTTCTGAGGCCATACATTGTGGTCACTTCTAATCTGAAACACTCCTGAAAGGCCACTGCAATATGATTTCCTGTGACTGCAGTGGCTGGGTACCCAGGGAAATCACATCTTCGCAGTGCATGTGAAGGAAGTAGTGAAGCTGATAAAGGACTAATGAGTGACAGGTTCCTAGCCTATCAGCTGGGCCTGCAGAAGATATGGCTTTTCAAGAACAAGTTTGCTGGCTTTTAGCTGCCACTTGATAAAGCCACCCTCTGTCCATAAAGCACAGCTCCAGACTTCCTTGGTTAGGAAAATCTTTTGATACTTGCTCCTCATGAGAATGAAGAGAAAATCTCTATGATATCACTGATGTGATCACTCACCTCCAGACATACACTAAGAACCCATTTATTCTCTGACTTAGGAAATATCTGAGTCAGAAAGGACTTCAGAGAGCATCTGATCTGGCCTCTTCATATTACAGAGGAGGAACCAAAGGTCTGAATTGAGAAGGTGATTTTTCTCAAAGTGATTCAGATGATTGACTTTTACTTTCTCATTCTGTTGTTGACAGGCTGGATCCAGCTTCACTCTACATAATTCTCACTACTCAGATGGCCATGGAGAGATGACATTGTGGACAATTAGGAATGTCAGAGTTAGGTGGAGCCAAGCATGTCTCTAGGTTCACTTATTTGATATCCACTGAAGTTCTTCTACACCTTGTTTTTCATCCCCTGAACTCAGATTAAGAGGACAATCATGAAGACCTTGCTGTCTGGTATTATAAAGAACTCTCATATACATTTTGGGTTTAGATCTTCATAAGGACACGGAGTAGGTTGAACATGTAGATTTCCATCTTATGGATACAGTTCCAGGGAGGCTACAGTGAGACGTATTTCAATACCAGATAGTCATCTGTTGGTATTCTTTTCTTTCTTATGAGCAAATCTATTGAGTCACCTAGAAGCAAGGTCTTATGAAGGTTTCTTTTTTTCCTTTTTTTCTTAAAGTAGCCAGTTCTCTGCTTCCTTTCTATTACCATAGCACTAGTAGCACTTCCCAAATAAAAGCATTTCCTAAGTTTATATTGTGTATCACACACACTTTTGAGTGGCATTGGCTATCATAAATCTGTTTTAGGTAATATTGACAAAAGTAAAAAAAAAGTAGCTTGAATGTAAAAAAATTATCTTCTGTTTTTGTTCATGTCACATGCTCAAAGGCTTTCATAAAAATGTCTAATTAAATAGTGCTGGCAAAAAAAGGACTGGATTGTAATTTACTACTACTAGTTTTTACTCTATATTTGTATAGCACTTTAGAAGAATATTTTTTTCTATTACTCCCATTTTATAGATTAAGAAAGTGAGCTTCAATGAGTTTGGGTGAAATGGATTTCCTGTGCATTCTATCAGCACTTTGCACAGGTGCTCCATAAGTATTTGTTGAATTAAAGAGTATCCACTTCTATAACTCTTTTTGCACTTGCTATTTGAATTAATGGTTAAACCAGTGTTTTTTTTTCCCTTCAGAGAAGTGCACACCATGGAAACGTGCCTCTGGGAATGCAAATAGCTCACTCAATGTATTAGGCAACCATAAACAAATGGAGATTTGCACAGATGTAATTAAGAATAGAAAATACAAACCTATGTGCAGAAAAATGATTTACAGTCAAATTCACCTGCCTTGAAAGCTCATATTGGATTGCTCCTCGTTTGATTACCAAGCTGGTGTTTCAATGCAAAGCATATGTTTGCAGGCCTCCAGGTTTGCTGGGCTTATGAATTAGCTAATAACTTTGAAACAAACCTTTTAAGGGAGGATTGGTTTATGCCTCAGTAATGCAAACATGTGCAAGTGAAAATATATGCATCACAACTGGTTATTTTTGTAGGAAGGACAAATGTGTAAAAATATGTTTACCAGGAAAAAATATGGTTTTGACTATTTGCCAAACGTTACACAAATAATTAGTGATGTTAAGTGCTCAGCAGCTCTTCCAAGACTTCTTTTTTTAGCATCAAATATGTTCATTCCCAAATGTATAGGCACATGATATTTTACAGTATTCATAGAGCATAGCTCTTGGTGTGACTTATAAAATGGGCTGCTGCTGCTCTACCCCTTCCATTCATCTTTTCCAGGTTCAGAACCCAAAAAGAAATGGACAATTTTCTTTTTGGTCAAAACTCTAACCTAACTTTTCTGAATTATAAGTTAAATATCCTAAAGCAGTTGTTCATTTTGTCCACAATCTCATTTCTCCTTTAAATACTCTTCTTTCTAGTATATTCAGAGGTTACATTTTCTAATACAAAACCAGAGAGCAGGAATTATAGGACTGGAACACTAGAGCTTGGTTTTATGCCCCCCTACCTCCCACCCACATGCACGACTTCTTGAAAAGCTGAAATTGTCTAAAACAAAGTTTCTTCAACTCTACGTTCAGATTCAGTGGATGCTGCTAATATGAATATATTTTTCTCCCAACCTTGAGTTTTACCACTATGTAAAGTCAGAATATTTGTCAATGTAAATGGCTGCCTTGATCAAAATGCAGCAGTTGGACAGTATCAGTGAAGTAAAATCTCCCCACCAAGTGCAGACTCACCATGGTCAGTGGTACCCTAGAGTGATGTACTAGTTAGTCTGTCCAGCTGGAATTTCATACCAATGTCTTTTCACCACTTCAAGTAATGTATTGTGTTGGAGTCAAATGGTAGAATTGTTTCTGGTATCTCTTATACCCAGAAAGAATTATTAAGTTGGGGGAGGAAGAATACTGCTCAAAGCAAAATGCCAATGTGAGGCTCAGTGGTAAGGCACGATGGGCACAGTTGTGATGTTTTGGTGACAGTAAAAATTCAAAATGAGGGGGAGAGTATGCCAGAGGAGGAGACAAGGATAAGGAGCCACCCAAATGGGAGAGAGCCCGGATACAATGCAGAGCAGAGCACCATTCTAGAGCAAAAGGAGAGTAGACTAGACAGCTTCTGAAGAGCAGTGAAATCCCCATTCATTTACAATTTGAATTGGCACAAGGAGGTCAACCCAACTGCACAAAACCCACCCCAACTGAACAAAAGTCCAAGAAAGAGCAAGTTGAACATTACACTCTCGTGGTGCAGACTCCAAAGTCATTATTCTGGATGGACAGACACTTTATGGATCCTCCTCAACATTGCCCACAGCTAAGAAAACCGGGGAAAAGAAAAGCAAGAGGGGGCTGGATAACATACAAGATGAGACATCTACCATTAGAAAATAAATATATTGCTTGTACTGATGAAAATCAAACACATGTGAGCCAAGAGAAAACTCTGCACATCAGAATCTGAAAAAAATAAAACGTAGCCATGCAAATAAGAGCCATTATTTCCCCCTCTGCACAGAATGACGGATTTTGAGTTTTATCATGGGAGGCAAAGCCAGATGGCAGCAGACAGCTTATTATAGAAAGTCCACTTGCTCTGAAGTTTTCTCAGCACTCTCCATCACTGCTGAGTGAGGTTTTGTTTTGTTTCCTTCCTAAGTGTAGGGCAGGCAAGTACCAACATTTGTATAAAGTCTGAAACCTTTTCATGAAAATATTCTACTCAATACCTCTGATACATGATATATGATGCCACCATAGGAAAACTAGTGTTGCTACAGACGTTAATCATAATTATGAAAATTTTTAATTTAAATGTAGGTCTGAATACACAAAATACAGTGTATGGCCATCTGTTAGTTTTCCATCTGGGCTCATTTGCAAAATACATTCTGTTTCACTCCTCCCTCCCCCCTCTATTTATAATCTTCCCTGGAAAACAAATATGCCTAATCTATGGCATGCCAGAGCTGAAGTTAGCAATTTACAAGTAGCTTTTAATAGACATGGCTACATAGTCGAAAGCAGTAACAGAAACTTTCTCAAGTTTTGGTGTGTGTTTTTGAGGGTGGTGTTAGTGAGATACTTCCTTAGACTTTTGTCAGTAGACTTTTTCTTTGAGAGTCCTCAGTCCACATATAAAGATAGTTTTATAGTTAATCTGTAAAGAATAATGAAAAAAAGGAATATTGCTCTACTGCTTTCTTGATGTGATGATAAAAATTAACATCTACCAGTAAAACTCTAGAGCTAACATAGCAGCATTGTTCATAATAGCCAATAAGTGGAACTACAAATGTCCATCAGCTGATGAATGGAAAAATGTGGTATATTGACAAATGGAATGTTATTCAGCAATGAAAATGAAGGACTAATGTGTGCTACAGTATGGCTAAACCTTGAAAACATCATGTAACATGAAAGAAGCCGCATCTTATTGATCTCTTTTATATTAAATGCCCCAAACAGGCAAATCTATAGAGACGGAAAGTAAGGTAGTGGTTAGACTGGAGGGGGGAGCTGTGAGAAATACAGAGTGATCACCAAAGGGTCACTTTAAAAAGTGATAAAAATGTTCTAAAATTACATCATGATGATTGCACATTTTGGTGAATATACTAAAACTAGAGGCCCGGTACACAAAAATTTGCGCACTCATGGGGGTCCCTCAGCCCGGCTTGTGCCCTCTCGCAGTTTAGGAACCTTCAGGGGATGTCCACCTGCTGGCTTAGGCCCACTCCCCGGGGGATCGGGCCTCAGCTGGCAGTCAGAAATCCCTCTGGCAGCCCGGGAGCCCTCGGGGGATGTCCACTTGCCCACAGGAAGCAGGCCTAAGCTGCAGTCAGACATCCTTTGTGTTGCTGAGGAGGCAGGAGAGACTCCCACCACCACTGCTGTACTGGCAGCCATCAGCCTGGCTTGTGGCTGAACAGAGCTCCCCCTGTGGGAGTGCACTAACTACCAGGGGCAGCTCCTGCATTGAGCATCTGGCCCTGGTGGTCAGTGTGTATCATAGTGACCAGTCATTCCCAGTTGTTCTGCAGTTAGGGTCCATTTGCATATTACCCTTTTATTATATAGGATAGAGGCCTGGTGCATGGGTGGGGGCTGGCTGGTTTTCCCTGAAAGGTGTCCCTGATCAGGGCGGGGGTCCCTCTGGGGTTTCTGGCCAGCCTGGGTGAGGGGCTGATGGCTGTTTGCAGGCTGGCCATAACCCCTTCAGGTTGGGGGTCTCTGCTGGGTGCCTGGCTAGCCTGCGTGAGGGGCTGAGGGCCATTTTCAGGCTGGCCAAGTCCCCCAGCAGGGACCCTCACCCCATGAAGGTGGGGCCATCCTGGATGAGGGACTGATGGCTATTTGTAGGCTGGCCATAGCCCCCAGCCACCCAAGCTCCCAGGGAGGCTGGCTGGAAGCAGGTATCTGAGGTTTATTTATCTTCTATAATTGAAACTTTGTTGCCTTGAGCGGAGGCCACTGCCGGCCTAGGCAGGCAGCTTCCTCCATTGCCAGGGCAAGAAAGCCTCCTACTTGCTCTAGCTCTGTGGCTGCTGGCTGCCATCTTGGTTGGGTTAATTTGCATATAGTCGCTCTGATTGGCTGGTGGGCATGGCTTGGGATGTAGTGGAGTGACACAATTAACATATTACTTTTATTAGATTAGATATTGATTTGTATACTTTAAACTGGTAAGTTTTATGTAGTATTAAATAATATATCAATAAAGTTATTTATAAGACTGTAGACATGGACATAAAACTAGAAATTGCACAATTTTTCACATTTTAAAGACAGTACAGGGATGTCCTGAGGGTCAAATAGATTATTACTCAGTTGGTTAGTGTTCAGGTTTCTAGACTTCCATCAAAGGTTTCCTTGACATATACTGCTGAATGCTGACATTAAATGCACCCAGTGACATGACTGAGTGAATTGAAGAAATGTTTTAAGTGGAAAGACTAGTGAGAAAACTACAGCAGTGGTACCAAATGAAGTTAAGCAGGGACTTTAAAGATGTCAGTGGTAGTTAGGATAAAGCATTTGATATAGTAGATCTTTTAGAGGTAAAATCTTTATGATTTTGTATCTGTTTGATTAGGAAGGGAAACAGAGGGGGAAAGAATCAGAGATGAGTAAGATGGTTGTAATCAAGAATCCTAGAGAAAGTAGAAACTAGAAGGAAAAGAAGAGATAAATTTAATTCTGAAGATAAGTTTGAGTCCTCCATAGGACACAAAGTATAGACACTAAACAGGAAGCCTGTATGGTAGAACTCAAACTCAGTGAGAAAATGCAGGGCCAGGGATAAAAAGAGTCACCAGGTGAGCCTGGGGCATGAAAGCACTGAAAGGGTGCAGAGAGAAGAGATTGAGGACAGGACACCTGGCTCCTACATAGAGGGTAGAGAGAACAGGGGAAGGTAAAGCAAAAGAAAGAGTCTAACGTAAAGGTGGTGAACTAGGACAGGCCAGCTAAACCAAAGGAATAGAACTCATTTAAGCCAGCCAAAGGTTATAGGATGGGTTTTTGAATTTATCCATCTAAGGCCATATTCTTTGGTGGAACTTTTAGTTTACCTAGGCAGCAAGTGGTAATAAGTTCAAGGAACTTATATCAAACAAAAGCTCTGACTCTGGAGATAGAAAGACAAGGAAAAATCTGTAAGAATTAAACTGATGAGATGAGAAAAAAAAGTGAATGGTGTTAAAATGCAGATTAAAGCAGCTGGAAATTTTGAGAACGAGGCTATCATGAAAAAATATGTTGTAAAAAGAAAATACAGTTCCTAGAAGACCTAAGATTAATGGGGTGAACATATACACATAGGCTTTTCCTGCATTTTTGCCATAGAGTAGAGGGATCAAAGTACTAATCTGGGCCTCAGTCGATTAGATTTCTCCCAGGTTTAGGAGATTAACCAAATTCTGTACTTCCCAGTCCTGAGAAGTTAAGGTTGAGAATAAAAGCAAACAAAGGCCTCTGAAATCCAGTTGCCCAAATTATCACTAGGTAGGAAACTAGAAAACTAGGAATCACAGGGGGTGCCACCCCTAGAATGCTGTTATTTCAAAGATGCATGTGTTGAGTATTTGTTTATTTATCAGACCCATTTATTTAGGTTCTAAGAAGAAGTCCCAGCCTGCCCTTATGGAGTTCACAAGTCATAGACAAATAGGTTGACCAACTGTTTCCGAATCATTTGAAAAATGCTATGACAGAGGCATGGCCATGTAGGGAAAGCACACCCAACTCTGCAAGGGATTGGCAAAGTGGGATAGAAGGGGGTTCTCACAGAGGAAGTCATGCTTGGCCTGAATCTTCAGGGATAAAAAGTACTTCTATAAGCAGATCGGAGGGGTGGAGGGCATTGGACCTTTTTCTCCCAGTGGGCAGAGCATAAGCAAAGGGTATGTGGTATTAGCAAGTCCCAGTGGGCAGAGCATAAGCAAAGGGTATGTGGTATTAGCAAGTATGAACATTTGGGAAACTTCATGTCCTGTACTCTGTGGCAGGAGTACTGATGATGCTGAGTAGCAGAAGCTTTTCCTGGAAATGCCTGCAGGAACCAGATCATGGAATATTATTCTTTGTCCCATCTGACTTAGTTTCAGTTTTTCCCCCAAACAGACCCCGAGTCAAGGAATTGGGTGCAAGCGATTTATGAAGCACAAAGAAGAGAAGGGAGATAAGTCAATAAAATCCGAGTTAATGAGTGGGTTATGGCTGTGGGCACCTGAAGCTCAATTGCACTGGGATCTCCTGGGAAAGCAAAGAGGAACATACTCAAAATCACCACACCAGAGGATGGGGTGGGGGTGCAGATGGGGGGTGGTGGATATTTATTTCCCATCTCCCATGGGTTGAGGTTTAGTCTGGGGGTATTAAACCTACACCTACACACACACACACACACACGTACATTTTTAGGTTGAACCTGCCACCTGCCACCTGCCACCCTTCCTCCTCTTAGGCAGAGAAGCACAGAGAATAGGCACTTGAAGTAGGAAGCTGTGTCTAAGAACCTGTTTCTCACACGTGTGGATGAACTAGGGAGGTCCGAGGGCATACAGGTGTCTGCTCATAACTCATAGCATGCTACTTGTCTTCCCCTTCCAACCATATTCAGTTCATACCCACCTCCACAGCTTTGCTTAGAATATTCAATCTTCTTCACCCCTAAACAATTAACACTTCACTTTTCCTTCAATTCTGGGGCTTATCTATCACTCTTGCCTATCAGAGTACCTCTCTCTACTGTGAACACAGAAAATGTGTCAACCACATATCCACAGTGCCCAGAACACATTCACATAGATTGATTTCTCAGGCAAAGGAACCTCTACTCTGTGAGTGTTCGGGAAACTAAGCCCTTCTAGTAATTTGGCCAATCCAATGCTACTTCAAAAGCATATACTTAATTCTGAGACCATAAACCAAGCATCATTAAGGTGAAGAAATGTGTTGTATTATAATAGAAACTAAATTATCCTAATACAGAGTTTTCACTTGTTGATGGTCTTCTGTCAAATATAAATGAAGTGGTAGGAGTCAAAATGCTGTATATTTGAAACCAAACAGAACACTCAAAGCAGACACAAGACAAAAGAGACAGCATACTGCATTTAAATGCATATAACATAAAACATTGATGTTTTTCCTCATGTTTATTTAATTTTTTGGCCTTTTATATCACCTTACTTTGGTGTACTTATGGGTCTTGTGAAGAACATTTAAAAACATTTATTTAGATATATATTTTCTGACAGGTCAACTAACATGGAAATCCTGGACCTGGGAAGATCTGAGTCTCATTTTTATATTCACCAAGTGAGCCTGCTGTTTCTCACCGAAATCAGTTGAAATGTATGGGCCAGTTTCTCTTGTCAGCTTCTTGTAAGCTTTGAAGTGGAAAAATAAATACACAGTAGGGTAATCTAACCCTTTGAAATTTGGGACAACTAGGTAAGATGCTCTGTGGTATTGATTTGTAATATGCTGTGTTCAGACAACATCAATCTATAATATGATGAGAATTCTTCTTGGATTAAGATGTCCAGTGGTTACAAATGAAAAGCTGTTCTTTCTTTTAGGGGGAAGGGTTGTGGAGGCAGTATGAGTATGTAATGTTCAGTTATTTCCTTTGTGGGACTTTGGCATTTGAAAAAAGGCATGTCCTTTCATTAGTGGCACAAAAGGCAATGTACAAGGACATGTCAATTTAGAAGTTAACACCTCACACAGTTTTTTTGAAGAACTGAAGGCACCACTCTCCTCCTGGGATTTCTATACTGACACTTACTGTTCATCAAGCTCTCACAACATGCGGGGCAAGGTCTTCATGCTTTACAGATGCCTGTACATTCATTATCTCACTGTATCCTCACCAGAATCAGAAGCTCTGCATCCTTCAGTATGTTTTAGAGATGAGCAAACCGAGGCTTGGAGAGGTGAAGTGATCTGGCCCAGGCTCAGAGCTAATAGAAGGTGGCACTGAGAGGAGGATTGAGATCTATTTTTTAAAATATATTTTATTGATTTTTTACAGAGAGGAAGGGAGAGGAATAGAGAGTTAGAAACATTGATGAGAGAGAAACATTGATTAGCTGCCTCCTGCACACTCCGTACTGGGGATGTGCCCACAACCAAGGTACATGCCCTTGACCAGAATCGAGCCTGGGACCCTTGAGTCCGCAGGCTGATACTCTATCCACTGAACCAAACTGGTTAGGGAAGGATTGAGATCTATTTATCTCCAAAGGCCAGTGCTAAACAACTGGCTACACTCAAAACACACACACACACAAAACTGTTAGCTACACTACCTGCCTTCATCCACAAACCTTCACTGTGAGTCTGGATGGTTAACCTATTGGGTGTTTATAGCCTTTATCTCCTTGTTGATGTGAAGGTGGTGAGGCAGCTAATTCCTTTCAGATGGAATTATTTAAACTACTGTGATTTTCAAATCTAACATCTTTTCAAAGGACTTAATTCTAAAAATTCACCCCATAGAAGGTGTCCCTGGAAATTATTGTGTGTCTCATTTTTTCCCAATGAGGCATGCAATCACAATTAGGATATTAGGATTGTTGAACTGCTTTGGAATTCTATGTTACTTTTACATATTTTACATTTTGTGGGTGTAATTATTTTCTATTATAAAGAATTAAATATGAACTAGTTAAGTCTTGATATCTGTCCAAAGCGATAGAGACCATTAAAACTTTGAAACAGTGGCACCTTCCTTTAGAAACAGGTCATGTAGCTCTCCTGTTGATATCCTGTGCAGTGTACCTTACTATTTCAATTCCCATTTTCTAGGTCTGCTGTGAAGTAGAGTATATTAAGTTTTTTAACCATTTGCATTTCTTCCAGAGTTAGTTAAGGCCTCAGTCTAATTACAGGGTCCCCCAAAGGAGTCTTTGAATGGGGTGAAGCCCCTACACTTACCCCCAGTAGTTTTACAGATACCTAGATAAGGATGTCATATAGGATTAGGGAAGAGGGGAATAGGGTAAGGACATCTCCCAGGTCCAATTTCTACTCCTTCACATAAAGCTTGATGCTTTCTTCTGTTTTGGGTTGAATCATGTTTCTTTAAAAGATGTGGAAGTGTTAACTCCCAGAACCTATGAATGTGACCTTATTTGGAAATAAGGACTTCACATATGATCAAGTAACATGAAGTCATTCCATTGCACCATTATTCAATATGATGGCTTCATTCTTTTAAAAAAAGAAAATTTTTACACAGAGCCAGAGGCATAGAGAGAACACCATATGAAGAATGGAGTTTTGTTGCCATAGCCAATGAACTTCATAGATTTCCAACAAGCCACTAAAAGCTCAGAGAGAAGCATGGGGCAGGTGTAAGCCGTCCATTTCTGGTACTTGTTACAGCAGCCCAAGAAAAGAATACATATTTTGTCCCTTTGCTAGACTTGCTCCTCAGCTCCCTCCTCTTTTCCACCTCAAGAATGTTCCATTTTCTTAGCTTATTTAAACCAGGAACGTTTCCCTTAGTCATCCTGCCTGAAGAGACCCAAGTCCAAAGGATAGAGGGATATCAGACAGGTACCAAGGCCTCTGTCCAGAAGGATATTACATGCAGAGAGTGAAAAAGATGATCACCACACCTTTTCAAATGAAATACTAATATTGTGGTTACACAAACCAAATAAATACCAGAAGAATGGTGATGTCATGCTTTGTCTGTCACTGCAAACAATAGTCCCAATGATCTCATTTCTTCTTTGTGTCATTTCTTCTTTTATTTAAGCATGTAATTTTAGGGAATATAATACTTCTATGGAGAAAGGAGATAATTCATAGGGCCCACTGTATGTTGGAATACTCATTCAATATTTAAATTAAAAATATGAAAGCATAATGACATTTCCCATGAAGGCTACATGATAAGCTTCTTACTGCATCTATTTAAATTTGGGTGTACAGATGAGGATGCAGCTTGAGGTCTCAAAATCCCTGTAGGAAGGAGATTCTTGCTTTGCAAACATGTGGTTCCTTTGTCCTCCCTTTGACTTTCAAAGAAACTAATTGACCATTATTCAGAAAAAGGTTGTTACAGTTTGTTTTAGCATTATTCTAAATCCAAAGTCTAATTTTTTACTTATCTATAAAAAACCATAATTCTACTCTCTCCTATTAGATTTTAATATTTGGGAATGTCTAAATGAAAAGTCATGGTGAGTTGGAGTGGGAAGGAAGCTTTAGTTTACGAGAAAAAAAGCCTCAGTTAGGTCTTGCCTCAGTCTCTAATAATTGGTTTCAGAATCTTGGGAGCTTTAAGAGAGAGTGGGACAGATGATGGAGCTGGCAGCAGCTCGTTCTTGGTGTCAAAGACACCCTGTCCATACAAGTTTTGATTATTCTTTGTTTCCTATGGAGGCAGGAAGTCTCATCATCAGAACTGTGTGTACTGTAACAGTGAAATAGAATTGTGTGCACTGTAACAGCAAAAGGTTCAGATCCCCAACTGCAAAGGGCCAAGGGCCAATATTCACCAACCTGCAGAGTGAGCTAGAAATAAGCAGCCATGCAGGCACTATGTTCCCTTCTAATGACTTGTGTGGGAAAAAGCTGCTTTCTAACATTTTAGGCAGAGTACTTGATATTAGCAATTAAATCCTCCTTCCTAGACCTAGCCAGTTTGGCTCACCGAATAGTGTTGGCCTGGGGACTGAAATGTCCCAGATTCAATTCCAGTCAAGGGCATGTACCTTGGTTGCAAGCATATTCCCAGTAGGGGGTGTGCAGGAGGCAGCTGATCAATGCTTCTCTCTCATCCATGTTTCTAGCTCTCTATCTCTTTCCCTTCTTCTCTGTAAATAAATCAATAAAATATATTTAAAAATAAATAAATAAATCTTCCTTCCTAGCATAAGGGAGAGGGTTCAGGTTGTCCCGAAAAGTAACCTTCCCGTGATGCTGTGTGATATCTTCATTTATCCTTATTTATTAAACGAATATTTATTGAAGGCTTGCTATATGCCAAGTGCTGCGCTAGACTCTGGGATACTCTAGTGACTAAAAGAGAGCCCCTGCTTGCAGTGAGAGAGACCAGCAAGATCTATATTTATATCTAAGTGCTAAGGAAAATATAAAAGAAGTTTAAAGGCATAAAGAGAGCCAGAGTGGAGGATGGGGTTGTTCCCTTAGACAAGTGGCCAGGGTACGTTAGAGCAGAGACAAGCAGGCAATAGCTGGGTACCAACATCTCCGGTAAATGGAGAGGAAAATAGGAAAGGAGTATGGCTTGCTTGAGGAGTCACAAGAAGAGTGGCCTACAGCAAATGACTGACTGGGGGGAAGTATGAAGGTCCAGCTTCCTTGCTTTGTAAGGGACAAATGCAGATAAAACTTAACACTCCACATGTCCCCTGAGGGATTAAGCTAAGGGGAGACACTACCCAAAATCACACTCCCCATTTTCATGTCCTGTTCTCTCACTGTTCCCATTATGATCTCCACTAACAACACAAAAAAAATCATTAGATCTAGAATCCTTACCTCAGGGTCTACTTCTACGATACTACCCATTAGTGATTTCCATGCAAATGAGTGCTATGATCTGAGTTACTGTTTACAAGAATCATGCTGGCTACTGTGTGGAGAACCAAAGAGAGGATATTAACAGTGGAACCTGGGGGATTCATTAGCAGGCTCTTGTAAAAGACCAGGAAATGATGTTGACTTAGACCAGAATGGCACATGAGAAGTGACTAAAGTCTGCAATACTTTAAAGGTACAGATGACAGGACTTGATGATGTTTGGAGATGGAGATATGAGAAAAAGAAAAAAAATCAAGGATGATTCCAAAGCTTTCAGACTAAGGAACTGGAAGGATGGAGTTGCACACATTAAGATGTGAAGGCATCAGAAGGCTCAGGTTTCAGGAGAGAAGTCAAGAGTTTGGTTTCAGAAATGTTGAGTTTGAGATACTAACTGGGCATTCAAGTAGATGGTGACTATTACCAGTATGGAGTTCAGAGGAGAGTGTGTGCTGGGAGTATTCAGAAGTTGTGACAATAAAATGCTATTGCCAGTGGAGTGAGTATATGGTATATACAGAAGAGGACCCAGGAGTGAGCCCTAGGGTATTCCAAAGTTGGAGGTTGGGGAGAAGAGGACCGGTGGCTAGTCAGACAAGAGAGGAATCAGCCTGCAGATTAATGCCATGGCATTCAACTAAATAGAAAGGGCATCCTATAGGAGAGAGGGAGCAGGTAGGTATATGATGTGGACGAAATAAGTCAGATAAGGCCTAGGAACTCCTCACTGAATTTGGCAGCAAAGATGCCTTAGGCTGTCTTGACAAGAGTTAGTGTCTGGGAGTGAGGGAGATGAAGTGTTGGTGGGATGGATGTGCTCAAGTGAAAATAGGACAGGAGGAAGAAAGGACACGGAGTAAAATCAACTCTTCTGAGTTTTGTTTAAAGGTGAGCAAAAATGGCAGAAGCTTAAGGGTAGAAGTGGGGGTTTTGAGAAGATGCAGACATTACAAAATGTTGTATAGTCATTATCTTTCAATGGAGGTGAAATAAAGACACAGGAGAGAAGAGGCAATTACTGGAGCAATGTCCTTGAGTGAGAGGGAGGAAATGGGATCCAATGCACTGTGGAGGGATGGGTCCCAGGTAGATATGTGCACAGTTCAGCCTTATTCACAGGAGGCAGGTAATATAGAGGCAGGTAGATGGTGGAGGAGTTAGAGCATGTGAAGGTCTTTACTGATTGCTTGTATCTTCTTAGATAGCTAGGACCCATGGCCACAAGCTGTGCTTCAGATACCTGATCAGCATAATATATGCGTCTTTTTACTCTTGATGATTTAGTCATTGATTCCTCTAGCCATTAAAACATAATTGATATGTACAAAGAACTAGATCTGAACTCATGTTAATGCCCTTTGCCCAATTTCTAAATTCCCACGTTGAAATTTATAAATAGAGGTTATTACTATATCAAGCAGTTAATTAATCAACTCAAGGTATATGATTTTAAGAAACACTAAATTCATGCTGAAGAGCCGGTTATTTTTAGAAGCAGCTTTTCACCAGCAAAATATACTTTTGAGGTTTCAAATTCCTGATTTCTGCCCACACAAATTGAGGATGGCATTCCAACCTTTCCTTTCTAGTCTCCTGGTTTTTGCCTCTCTGACCAATCCTTAATATTATTTAAAGATTTTTCTCCTTTTTATTATAAAAATGTCAGCCTGCAGATTAATGAAAACTTGTCTTTTTTGTGTGTAATTAATCCTTCGAGGCTGAAGGAAAACCTTCAGGGGGAATATAAAAGCAATCAGGCATCCATTTAGGAAAAAAAAACACATGGTTATTTTTTGTATGTGGTTTTATATCATTTCACTATTTTAATATGTCTATTTCACATAATTTATTACTTGACATTTTTTTATTTTCAATCATTTTTGGTTGCTTATAAATAAACATGCATTAATGTCAGGAGAATTAGCATTCCATTATAAACTTTACACAAGCTTAGAAACTGGCTTCTGAGAAGTTGCCTCCTTATTTGGGACATGCTTATACATTCGATGATGCCTGTCTAGAGAATTAAACACTGGCACATTCTTTATCTTTGTTAAATAGAAGCAGTTCTTAAATAGAGACAGTGATTCCCAGAGCTACATTGTGCAGGTGAGAATTATGCATTTTAATGTTGTTCTGTGTGGAAGTTATTCTTAAGATAATTTAAATTGTAGCTTAAATGGTGATTCTTTCTACCTCCCCAGAAAAAATTCTGATCCATAGTATGACCACATGTGTTTATATATTTAAATATGAGTAATTGTATATTTTATTTTTAATTAATAGTTAAAATATATTACTGAAATATAGAAAAATAAAGTATTTCTTCACTAATTATCAAAGCATATCAAGTTTGAGCTCTTCTGTGTAAATATAGCAAAACAATAGATTCTTCCACCAGTTTTGTGATGAAGGCTATTGAATCAGGGTGGAAAAGAAGTCATTATATAATTTTTAAAGTTATTTTTTAAAAGTATAATATGTAACATTTAAATATAAATTGCAGAAATAATAAAAGGAAATTACAAACAAAATAAATCTCCAAGTAAAATAGGTCTATGTAAATAATCAGAACAGTTTTTTCTTCTCTTTGCTTTAGGCTATTATTAGATCATTTAAAAATTATTTTATTATTAGATAATTAAAATGTTAATAGAGAAAGAATGGCAAAAGTTACCAATGCCTAGTACTAAATTGATTTAGAGCATTTAAATATTCAATTATTTTTAAAGTCTATACATTTTAGTTGCACCATAGGCAAACTTAGTTTTATACAAAACTAAGGTGTGTCTGCCTTAAGTCACAAGATAAAAGAATTGGAATGAATGGAACTCCTCTCTTCCATAAATGCATTTGTGATTGTTGGCCTCACTATCTACTGATATCACTTAAAATATTAAGGGAAGTTAACCTTTCCTTGCCTGAAGACTACTGAGGGACCTCTTCTGAAATAGCTGCTTTGCAAAGGAATATCAATTTTTAAAAGTGACTTCCACCCCCTTTCATTGCTTTAAATTCATAATCTGAGACAAATCCCTATAGATTCCAGAAGATGGTTATAGAGCCTGACTCTGGAAGAAGTAGCATTTCCACTGAAAGAAGATTTTTGCCTATTTATAATTGTACAATTTAGAGAATGTATAAAGAGCTAGATTTTAATAGTGCAAAACAAGGGAATAAGAAATGTAAAGTGTATCAGTAGGGGTGCTCTTAATACAGATTTTTCATTCACTGTGTTTATCTTAAGCTAGTACATAATTGATACTTTAATTGACTGTTGAAATGGCAATAAGACTCAACACTAACCTACTTTCTATGACGTTTGAATTGTATGAACTTTCTTGATAGAGGAAGGAATTCAAAGATTTATAAAGATAAGAATAATAAAGTTGATTTGTTATACTAATTCTTACACATATCCCCATCCCCATTAAGCTCCCAGGAGGACTAAGTGGACACACTCTAGGTATCTAAACTAATAAAAGCGAAATATTAAAATTAACCGTTTCTCCGAGACAGGGTAAGCCACGCCCACCAGCCAATCAGAGCGGCTGTATGCAAATTAGCCCAGCCAACATGGCGGCCGCCACTCCCGGACCTGAGTAAACAGCCCTTTCCATTGCGGCAGGAGGGAAAGTGAAGCTGCGCCCCTCAGCTCAGCTC